>VOQJ01047068.1:36778-70113 GCA_015052665.1 Apistogramma diplotaenia | reverse complement strand
TATAATAAAATTACCAGGAGAATGAAAAAAAAAAAATATTTTTTTTTTTTCCCTTTTTTTTTTTTTTTTACAGAAAGACAGGACATCAATTCTGTTCTGGTTGGCTTCTTGCCATAAAACCATAAAACAAAAGACTTTTGATGAAAATGATTTGTCCTCTTTGAACAGTGCTCCGTTCTCTATGAAATTCACGTTAAGTCTCTAAAACTTTGTGAAACAAGGACATTGGGTTGTAAAATATTGTCCCTGTGAATGATGCCTTTACTTTGGGATCCATGACAAAAAGATTTTTCTTCTCTATGAGTCCTGTGAAAACCAAGTACAACCTTACTACTTTGTGAGGCTTTCTGAGGGTAACTAGCAGCCAGGTCCTGCTAATCAAGTGCACTTGATTAAAAAATAATCTTCAGCAAATGTGAGAACCTCTATAAAAGGAGACGTTTTGGCAGATTGCTGGTCTGGAGTAATCAGAACTGTATTAACACAATGCCATAATCTTCCCAGAGAAGACATCCTAGCAAACTCACTCCAAGGTCAGATTGTGCAAAGTTTAGAGCAAGTTTTTTATTTTTTAATCCATGAGCTACATCTCAAACTCTACAGGCCTCGGTTACTATAATAAATGTTAAAGTTCATGACAGGACAGTTTGAACAAGGCTGAAAAAGTATGGCTTGTTTGGAAGGATTACCGGAAGCAAGCCTCTTCTAACAAAAAAGAACATGGCAGCACGACTTAGGTTTGCAGAGTTGCACCTGAACAAATAAAAAGATTTCTGGAGCAATGTCCTTTGGACAGATGAGACCAAAGTGGAGATGTGCGGCCATAATGCACAGCACCATGTTCGGATTAATCCACCCACAGCGCATCAGCACAAACACCTCATACCAGCTGTCAAGCACACAGGCTGCAATTTTGGCTTGCTTTGCTGTCACACTACCTGGATAAAGTTTTGTGAAAACTTTAATTTTCACATGACTACTTCATACACATAATATACCTCCTCATTAGTCATTTAATATTATATTTTTATATTAGACATTGTTACTCACATGTTTGCACACAAAAAAAGAAACGTTTGCAGCTTCATTTGAACTCCGTGCCTCAAGTAATTTAACTGCAGAGTTCACAGCAAATGTAGCTGCTGGTAATATGTGATATTCACTATTTTGTCACCTTCCTCAAGTTATTCAGTTATTCAACTCTGAAAAGAAGGTTTTCACACATGCAAGTGATTAAACACAGTGATACTGTTGTTTACTTTCCGTAAGTGGCGGCTTGATGTTAAGTGTCATCTCTTGTTTATCCCTTTCATCTCCTTTCCCACCCACTCAGTGACTGCATGGGCGCAATATTGGGAAACAAGAAAAAAAAAAATTTTAGTTAGTGGGCAAAACATTTACTCATTCTTTGTGTGAGTGATTTTAGATGCTTTTGGTGGCTTGATGTTGTAGTAGGACTGCGTCTTTGCAGCTGGAAGGTTTTGTGTTTGAATCTAAGATAATAATAATAATAAAATAGACTTTAGCTTTGGATTGAGCCGTTTACCCCTTAATGTTAAGGTAAGTGAGTTGGCCGATGATGCTGGTTTCATGTTTAACATGCAAAAATGATTGGTTTTCTTATCTAACACTTACAAGAAGAGCAGAGGAAAATGGAAAATTATAAAAAAAAAAAATGCTTTTACACTGTACTTGACCTTTGTTTGATAGACAAAAAGTCACATAACATCACATTATGTATATTATGTAAATATACTACTGTACACATATTTGGTTAGCAGTTCATTTTGGTGAAATACTGTATGCACTTCAGTGTGTTTTTACTTTAAAGTTACTGTATCACTCAAAGATGTTTTGTTGTCTTTTGTTGCCTGTAGCCATTTCATTGCACTTTAAATACTAAATATTGCCAAATATGTAATCCACACACACTTGTGCAACAACCAGTAAACACGTAAATACTGGCTCTTTCGATTTCCCAATGTCTTTTGCAGCTTCTGGGTGTAAATACTTTCGATGGTTCTTGTGAAACAGAGGCCATAAGTAACCTCAGTAAATGGTTTTATAAGCAGTTCACTGAAGCATGATTTCTCCTTACCTGAAAGCCCTTTTCATTATCCCTCACATATTACCACTGATACAATTTATTTTCAGGCATTTGCAGCATAGGCCGCTGATTCTCTCAGCTGAGGCTACTTCTCTCACTCTTCAGGAAGAGTGAGTCATTCATGTGCCTTTCTCCTCGAGATGTACTGTAAACTTTATATCTATAGGAACTCTTACAGTAGGAAACTTTATTGGTCTCATGGTTTTTGTCTTGTTACAGTACATTTTGTTTTGCCTGAGAAGATGAAGTTGCGTGTCTAGACGGAGGTTAGAACAGAGGGCAAACAAGGGCCGGTTTCTATTGCTCATAAGAAAACTTCAAACGAGATTTAAGATCACAGCTGAAAGCTTTGAAAGGCCGCTGCTTTTAATGAGTTTTATCAAATGGGAAAGCAGATACTCATCAGGAATAACTAAATGTGTCACCCAGTTTCATAACACATTGCAAAAGGGAGAGTTCGTTTAGAATAAACACATATTCAGAGAGAGCTCTTTGAGTGTCCGAAAAGCTCTTCTTGGCCTTTTACCTTTTAGTGGCCATTCTGGTTCTAATGGTTAACAAGTAAAGGGAAACAGCAGGGAGGGATTGGTGGGGATTTGGACATGATGGGAGGCATCATGTGTTTACTCAAGATGATCATGGAGCTGGAGGAGTAGGGTGGGAGGATTTGGTCATAACTCAGACTGTTACATTATAAATCCTGCTGTCTCATGCAGGCAAAGAGTATATTGATTTTTGCACAAGAAATATAGTCCAGGTTGTTTGCCTTTGTTGATATGCAGTATTGTGGTGTGGAAAATGAGTTGCAGAGGTCTACGGGGGGGGATGAGCGCATACATTGACTTGAATAACCACTCCCCAACATAATCATGCATTTGTGTTTTCACTCTTGGCTGCGTGGTCCGTTTGTTTCAGTTGTGTAAGTCTGTGCTCACACACACGTTAAAGGTTGTGCTGCTAAAGCTGCGTCTGTTTCTGTGCCACCTGTTCTACTCGCATTTTAACTTCATTTCAAAAAAACTGAGCTATGTCAAGACTTCAGTATTGTGCAGGATTCTCAAGCCTCCTCTCATTTCTTCATATTTTGCTACACAAAATTAGACACTGAACTAACATTTTTAAATATAAAAGAACATATATAATGTGTAAACATGTATTTTCACACAAAAAGGCTGTTAAAAACACAGTTGCGAGTTCAACATGATTTCACAAATAAGCCGTGTTTATTTTAAGGATCAAACTGTTAAACTTTAGTTTTTGTTCCAGCAGTTCTAACAAGTTTGAAAGTCTGTTCTCGCTCACGATGAGCCACGCTGTTTCAATAATGTTGAGGTCTCGGCTCAGGGAAAGCCAGTTTGTGTTTGGCAGTGTGTTTGGGGTCGTTGTCATGCTGAAAAATGAAGCTGTTGCCAATGAGACACTTTCCAGATGGTATTGCATGGTGCATCAAAATCTGGTGGCATTTTTCTGCGTTCGTACTTCCATCAATTTTGACATAAGAAAGGAAATGAGGAATGAGGGGTGGCCCAAGACTTCTGAACTGAATTATGCAAATCTGAAAAAGCCAAACAAACATTTGTGTGAAAAATGAGTCGAAAGTTAAAACAAGACTCTGATCAGTTTTCTTGATTTGAACGATTGTTCAAATCACCTTTGCCTCCTTTTTTGTTGTATAAATGTATTTTTATTTGAATAATGACAATAAATTGTGAGTCACTGGACTCCAGCATATTGTATGTTAGTACATCAGCCAAACATTACAATTTCCAGCTATAGTTTACTGTAGATAGGAAATACAGGTTTCTGAATGAGGGGATTCAGGCGAGTGTCTCAGTCAGCCACCAGATTGTTGCCTTGTACATATTCATAGTGGAAACAGATGGGGCAGGGTGCACCGTGGCACATCATTCTTGTTATGGTCACACGGTGGGGGTGAGTAATGGAAAATGTTTCTTGTAAGGCATGTATTATTGTTCATTCACTCTTAAAAAAAAACAAAAAACAAACTCAAAAGGTAACAAAAAGTATGATATGAATACTGATACGAGTGCAACAACTGCACAGAAATGTTCTGTTAGAGTTAAAATAGTGGAACTGTGCTGTGACAAAAATGCCCGAATGCTGAAATTAACTAATATTGAACATTATAATCGTGGCGCAACGACATCTCATTTTCATTTCATTTGTAATCTTAGCACTCAGTGAATTTGCAGCAGAGGGGGGGAAAAAGTATAATAATAATAAGCAAAATGACAAAGAGAGCGAAAGTATGCTCATGCCAGTGGTATCAGCAGCATGAGACTAGAAGAAGAGAGAAAAGAGAAACAGAGAAGCCTGCTGGGGTAACATAACTCCACTCTGTCCCAGTGCTGCGAGAGGAAAGCAAAAGAAGACACAATGCAATATTCTCTTTGGAATTAATTCACTGTCTCTTCTCCAAGAGCATCTAATTTAGTGTTACTTGCCTTCCTCACAGTCTCAAGCTGCCCCTCGCTCTGTGTCTCTCCCACTTTCTTCATCCATCTCCTTTGCTATCTCGCTGTTTCCATCCTGCTCTATGCCATAACCACATCACCCACCCCCCCCCACCCCCAACATCCACCACCTCTTTCACTTTACTGCCTCTCATTCTGCCTCTCATTCTCTTCTTCTCTGCCTTAGGCCTTTGTTAGACTGTCTTTGTGGCGAGTGCAGAGAAAGAGAGAAAGGGGCCTTGAACACAAGTCAAGCAGTCTGATTGGGGAAGGAAAGCATGAGAAACTGGAGACATGGGAGATGAGAGAGGGAGCGAGTGGATATGAAAAACCGCTCGCCTCCTGCGAGAGGCTGAGAGAATGAAAAGGAGAAGAAGGAGCGTGCTAATGGAAAGACAGGCAGGCGGGCAAGGAAGAAAAAAGTGGTTATCTACAGTTTTAAGAGAGTTAACCTCATTAAAATTGCTAACAGAAATGCTGAGGCCATAATAGATAACAAATTCTCATGCTAATAGTACACGCTTGGTCAAAATCCATAGATATTTTTTAACCTATTAAGTTCCAATTTGAAATTATTTCTGCATCCTAAAGGTGCCATCCTGTAGCTCCCCTCCAATTGGATAAAAGCATGAAGACTTTGCGCTCCAAATGGAATTTTGCTGGAAGAGAAATAGCGATCACTCCTCTTCAGCTCTTTAGGTTTTGCTCGAAATAAAAACATGGAACTAGTTTTAGTGGCTGAAATAAAAAAACAGCAGTAAATGAGTCAAATATGAGAAGGTCACTGTGTTTTCCAGCCCGTTGCATGCCCTAAATGGGTCCCCATGGTCTAAATGAGGATGGATGTGAGCTGAAGAGGATTCACTGATCTGCGCTCGTGTGTTTTCAACAAGCCAAGGGAAAGACAAGGGCGAAAGAGGCAAGAGGAGTTGAGTTTTAAAAAGGATGTGCATGTGTGAAGGATTCACAGAATATATCTGTTACTTGTGGCTGCTGTGCTCAGTTTGTAAGCTGGCAGCCGAAACTAAGAGAAGGTCGAGAGGTCTGTACTTAGTGAAGAGATTTAGCAGCGAGCCTTGGTGCCAGTAGCCAATCTTTTCTGATCTTCTCTTTGTTACTCAATTGCTTTTCTTTTTCCTACAGGCCATAAGCAAAGATAATGACGTGTTATGTGCCAGTTTTATGACTGGAGATGCATGCTTTCTAGGGGGATTTTAAAGTTTTTCTTTTATTTTCTGTATGCTATATTTTGTTTATCCACCTCTAAACAAAAGGCAATAGCTCTCAGATATTTTACTGCTTTATTTACAACCATATTATCAGTGGAAAAGCATGGAATCTACAGTCTAAGATGGAGAGGATGGGATGGACTCCTGGGGCGGATGGATGGACACTACTTGAGGTATTGAATTACAAATGATGAACTCGCTCTTTAAATAGAGCAGTATTTTTGCTTGCTGTATCAATAGGAAAGCAGAAATGTTAGTTGTACAGTAGTGTACTGTAGTGTTGCTTTTACAAGGCAAACAGAGGTCAAAGTGTACTGTAAGCACCTGATTGTGGCCCTTTTTCCAGGGCAAATGAGGCTGACTGGTATTCTGTATCTTCAGTAACAACACTGCTCAATTTTGGTTAATATTGCTCAGGGTGAAGGACGAAAACTTACAGGCACATTAAGAAAATTTGAAACAAACGTGGTGAGCAAAGCACACACAAAATAAATTAAAACTGTTATATGACAAATGAAGAATAAAGATAACAACAACTGAGGGAAACTAAAGGAACTAGGACTCTGGCTTCACCTTGAAGTCTGGATCGCAGCATGGGTTCTCCTTTTGGCTGGCCTTACTGATACATCCTTCAAAGGTAAAGTCGGGTGCTGTTATATGGGAAGGATTGATATTGTCATAGCACAAACAGCACTCTCCCCCTTCATCATAATCAGAATACAAGAAAAAAAAGGCAAATAAATCAATTAGCAGGACAAAGATACAAATGCAGATCTGTTAACCAGTGTGGACCAGACAGCAACGACAGTTGTTCTAATTGCAGCCAAAGACCATCATCAAGACTCATCACTGGATCATTTTTATAGGGACACATTGCACCCCTACCTAACTCTTTGCATTTGTGAGTGGATTCATGAACTGTAATCAATACTTTTATTTCTTATTTTAGACGTAACGGTACCCAGATGTTTTCTTTTGATCAATAATGAACCATCGTGATAACACTTCCACCAAGTGCAATGGAGACAAGAGTCTGGAAACCTGACACAATGGGAGGTGCTCTTTGGAACAGAGGGCAGCGTCTCATTATCATGATAGCAGACTTTACTGTGGCTGCTGTGGATGATTTATTAGTCTTGACCAAGTGCATAGAGTTATAGGTCTCTATCTACATTAAACCATAAGACACCTGATATCTTTCATGATTCATAATGAGGAGCTTGAAAGCATCCCAAGGTCAGACTGTTGGATAAAGACGTCAGCTTAAAGTCAAAGTCCTGCTTCTTTATTTCTTTAGTTATGGATGGTTCTCACTCAGATGTGCAGAAATGGAAATAGTCACAAACATGGAGCGAAACACGTGCCTTTACAGTGCATTTATCCATACATCAGTTATTAAAAAATACATATAAGATGTATCAATTAATGAAAGATTGTAATAAATATGTTAAATAAATATGCAGAGGAGAAAGGAGCTTGGTTGGGCCTATAATCACAGTTCTCACCATGAGTTAATCAGTGTCAGTTTATAATTGGCATTAATTTAACTCAACCCAGATTCATGAAAATCCAATCAGAGGTGGGTGAAACAAGGCAAACAAGAAAAATCAGTGTTGTGCCACCCTTATCTAATTTTAACAATGTCACACCCCAGTGAGACACATAGATTCAGTTTGCATAAATCGTGTGCACAAAGGGTGGGTGTAGTGTCTGAAATTGTAAGTTGCTCATTAAGGTGTATGTTTGAGTAAAATCTGGGGTTGCAAACTGGAAATCTGCTGTAGGCTGTTGTGAGTGGTGTTAATTAATCTGTGTTAATTAGTTGTTAGTTAACCGTGTTTCAGGTTTCAGAGACAACATGACATTTTTTAGGAACAAAAGGAAAAGCTCAAGAAATACATATTGTTCACAATAAACTGTCATTAAACAACAAAACGTCTTGCCCTAAAATAGCATAGCCGATAGCCTAATCCAATAAATAATTTTCTAATTGTGCATCCAGCTTCCGGAGACTTGGAAAGAAAGCTTCTGAGAGTGAAAGAATGAGTTGAGGGAATGCTAGCGATACTAATTATGCACAATTTAAATTTTTAAACAGTCGTAATTTTTTTATTTTTTAAAGCAGAAGAATTCGCTCCACCAACAAGACAGCGCCCCGGTCGGTTTACTGTGACCTACTGTGAAGCGCTTATCCTCCGAGTAGCCAAAAGTATATGAATACAAATTCAAAGCAGTAAAAACAAAACATTAAATTTAGCATTTATCCATTTTCAAAAAATTGAAGTTGGATTATTGGTGCGTCACTAGCTTTATATTATAAATATCACTAAATGCGCAAAAAGGCACTGGGGATTTGGGAATGAGCGAAGCACCGCGTTTAAGCTTTCATACCTTCAGCGCTGTATAGCATGAAATGAGAAAGAAGAGGAGGTCAACAATAAGATAATACAAATGAGCAAATAAAACACAACATATTACTATTTTTATTTAATGTTCATTCATTTTGCAATTTGCAATTTGAGACCTCAAATAAAGCGCAGTTCAAATTAAAATAGATTACTTATACTTTTATTTTGTAAGTATGGAGCGGAAGTTGAAGTTCTTCTGATTCTGGGAGGTTTGACAGTAGTTGTCCGGGAGCACTGAGCGCACACGTCGCTCTCTCCACTACATCGCACCACTGCGGTAGGAGCGCGGAGGAAGCAAAAGAGGAGTGCCCGGCAGGCACAGTCCACTTGTTCCTGCAGGACAAAATCCAGGTGGCGAGTCCCCTTGTCTCCCCCCTCTTTCTCTTTCTCTCTTCCGACTTTATCACAGAAGAAGACTTTTACCTGAGAGGACATAGTCTACAGCAACAGCTCTCAGGGTAACCCTTACAGCCCAGCCAGAGCGAAGGAAGGAGAAGTTTGGGCTATCGCCACGCGATTTTATCCACAGCTCCGTAACCTTGGAAGTCAGACCTGCTTATTGTAAGAGGATGGGACTGCTACTCCTTTCCGTCGCCTTGTGCTTGAGCGCCGCTGTCCCACAGCATGTGAAAGGTGAGTGGAACAAGTGACAGGCAGAAATAATCGTTGTCACTACATTTTTCCCCCCCCACAAGTAGTTCTTCAGGGTGGGAGCATCACACCGATCAAATTCTTTTGACATGTGTATGTATTCTACTGAAAGTGACAAAGTCCCGCATGAACGGTTAAACAACACGCACTGCGCGTCTGTGGTGAGTCTGTATTGTTTGCTGGAAAGGAGCAGTCTCGGCATGCTATTTTTATTTATTTATTTTTTGATCCGTGCACGACTCATTAGTTAATTGTGTTTAAATGAGACATGTTTGAGTGGAAGAACAGCTGATTGTATATTTTTACCAATGGCCAATTTCTCTGTGATATCTGACTGCGCACAATTAAGGTAAATGTGCACTGCTCCAGTATTTTGTGCGCCCTCACAGTAACCATCTTCAGCTGCTTGGTTCGCTTCTGTGCGGTGCTTCCACGGGGTAAAATAAGCTCAGGGTCCAGGTTTAGCGACCGCTGATTAATTGGGGGTGGGGGTGGAGGGGGGGCCGGCGTCATTTTCCCTTATTATCCCCATTTTTAAGAACCTTAAAAAAATAAAATTAAAGGAATGGGAAGATTTATGGGATGGTGACTAGACAAATCTGGGGGAGATATACATTCTGTATTAGTCGGCTTACGGTTAATCATTATTAAATAGGATGATATTACAAATAGGTCAGATGGACATTGAATGTCTTATGTGGAGGCTTACCAAAAATGTCAGACTTCCTCATACAGAGAGAAAACTGCTGAAAGCTTATAGATTAACCTGACTCCCTGAATCACTGTTCACATCATTCACATCCTCCCCTCCTTTGCCCTTTCAGTTCTCCGGCAATGGGGATGCTTAAGCTTTTGGCTGTATATTTTCCACCGTCAGTGCAGAACTGTACCTGTGGGATTTCGTTTTTTTGTTTTTTTTTTTTTTTTTTTTTTGGTGGAAAAAACAGGGTAGCCCCGACGGAAGTGGGTCATGCCATTGTCCCTGTCTCTGTTCATTTAGCAACACGCTTGCCTCGGGAGTCACATATGTCAGGCAGACCTCAGTCTCTACACCAGGAGTGTGCCCCAAGCAGAGTTTCTAAGGCTCCCTAAGCCTCACAGTGTCAACTCACAGTCAGCTGTTACAAGACATAATACTCCCCGGTAGGCTGGCATAATGAATGTACAGGAAGAGCGGAGAGCCGTGGTGCCGCGGGTCGACTTGTTTCAAGGCTCAGTGAGTTAAAAATAAACCCAGAACTAGTCCCTCAATTAATCATATCCCAGTTAAAAATTGCAGTATTGTAAAGGGATTTTTTTTTTCGTCCATCTGCTTCTAAAATGAGTTAAACTGTAACCTCAGCCACAGAAGGGAGCTGGTTAGAGGAGGGGAGGGGGATTCATCGACGGTGTTAACATCGTTTCATCTGTGCTTGAGCAACACCATATTCCTGATGGTCAGCCTGGCAGCTGAATTCAGCAACCTAACCCCTTCACGACTGTCACTCTCAGTCTGGGATGCTTAAAAAAAAAACAACCCACAGTCAGATTGAAAGGGACACAAAGCATTCACCTGTCACGAAGAAAGTGATAAGAAGAATGTCTTGTGATTATTAGTAGTCTCTTTGTATTGCCTTTAAGATACGGTTTACTTACCTTTTGTCATTGCTCAAAGACACCAGGTGTCTTCTGAGATAGCTGCTAACAAACACTGTATTGAGGTTGTCACAGGGTGCCTCTGTCCACTGAAACAAATTGATGGGGCAGAAACATTCGCCTTCAGGTAAAACAGACTGCATTGTTTCATGTCGCCGTGCAATACATCACCTCCTCTCTTTGGTTACTGGGGCTGACTCTCACCCATTGTTTAGGATCTCGCCTGTCTGTCTGGACAAAGCACATGACTGCACCCGTGGGTCCTCTGGATGTAAATGTAAGATGCTTTTGTGCTTTGTTTAGTGAGAGTTGGTCTTAATGAGTTTTTATGCATCTTAATTTTAGTCTCAGCCTTGTGATAAGGACTGCACAATTAGAACCTTTTAGTCAAATGGACAGCCATCTGGAGTGGCAGCGTGATTGTATGCTATTGGTGAGTCATGATTAGTGTTAATATTTTCGGCTGCTGTTCATTTCAGCCAAAGATTGCACTTGTGCAACGCAGATGAAGAAGTTAAACAATCCGCTAATGTGGAAATATTGTAATTTGGTGAATGCTGATGGCTTTAGATTGCTCAATATGCTCAGTAGGTTTGAGATGGAAACTTAGCGAGGGGCAGCAGAAGTTTGGTTTATCAAAGAAATCGAGCTTCTGTTTGCAAACAGATGGATATAAATGGGAGATACAGACTGATTATATAGATTCATCTGAAGGTTCAGTACATTTACTGGCCACTGTGATCATGTTTGATGCCCAGATGATTTTTAATAAGAATGACGTGGCCTACACCACTGTGCAAAAGTCTCGAGCCACCCCACGGTTCTTGCTAGTAAAATAGTTAATAACTGCAAACATACATGGATATTCTGTAAACATCCTAAATAACGCAGCATCAGAGTTTTTACAATTCTAATGTGTTCAAAAGTCAATATTTGGTACCAGCACCTTTATTTTTCAGCACAGCCTGAATGCTCTTTGGCAGTTTTTTTTTTTGCCATTTCTTTAAGCAGTCTTCAGGAATAGTTCTCCAGGCTTCTTGAAGGACATTCAAAGCTCGTCTTTGGATGTTGACTGCCTTTATCTTTCAAGATGATCCAAGATTGTTTCAGTAATGTTGAGGTCTGGGGTCTGGGGAGGCTAATCCCTCAATGATAGTGTTTCATTGTGTGTTTTTCTTTCAAGGTATGCTTTTTCTGCATTGGCGGTATGTTTAGGATCATTGTCATACTGGAAAATGAAGCCGTTGCACATCACACACTTTCCAGATCAAAATCAAAATCTCCAACACCACTGTCTGAAATGCAGGCCGAAACCATGACAAAGACTCTGTCAGATTACAGATGGCTGTAGACACTCACTGTTGTACCTTTCTCCCGACCCCTTTGTACGTATTTGAATGATTTGAGCCCAAATTTTCAAATTTAGCTTCATCACTTTATAAAACCTGGTTCCACTGATGCATACCCAGAGAAGTTTGGAGAACGATTCCAGTGTTTTAGCCAGACCGGGGTGGGGGGGTTGAAGGGTATTGTGAACCAAAATGGCCACGCCTGGTTGTCAATTGCTACAGGTTAAGTTCTCAGCGAGAGGATGTCAGCCTGGCACCGCACTGGCTATAACACTCGATTTCTCAAGACAATTTTAAAATAATGAAAAGAAAGTGTAGGTCCTTGGAAGCAAAATTTGAAGAAATGAGGGGTCAGTCAAGACTTTTGCACAGTACTGTATCTTTGCAGGGATGTTTAGTCTGGCTAAATGCTCAAAGATACTATGTTGAAGAACTAAAATACATTTTTTGATAATGATGATTTATTGGTTTCCTTGCCACAAAGGGGGAAATAAATAACACTGAGAACAAAACAAACCCATTTTTACTTTGAACATCAGTACTGCTCAGAACTTTGGTTTATCTCTATTATGTCTTTAATAAAATGGAGCTTTTGTTTGTAGACGTTCAAATGCATGTTAATTGTATAGATTAATCCAAAAGCCCATTACCTTTACCAGCCACTGAAGGTTATGGTTAATAGATGAGTGACTTTTTATTACAGTGACTTGCGACCTACCTCTACAGTGCTCTTGAGTTTGGTTTTAAATGGCACAGTCTTTAATCAGTGGAGAGAGGTCAGACTTCTGTCAAACTGGCAGCCATGATTACCAAATTAATCCATGCAGCTCATTAGACAACAACCCCTGCATAAGGAAATGCAAACTAGAATATCAAGACATAGTGATGTAGCAACACCTATTATTTAATTACATTTTTATCTGAAACTTAATTGGAATAGTTGCTGTCAGTCCAGACATTCATTAAATCTTTTCACAAAATAAAGCGGGACTGTAATGTCATCATACCCTCCGTCTGCGAGGTTTTACCTTTCTGGTCTATAGACTCCAAAACCACAAGGGGTTGGGCCATGAAATTTGGTATATGCGTTCTGTAAAATTCAAAGATGTGCAACATGATAGTCCTGGATGTTTAGTACCCTTTGTACCCTTTGGCTGTATTTGTCTGAACTGGAGAGTTAACAGCATGGATGATTTCAGACTGCTAATGCTATGATAATATCGTATTTTTCGGACTATGTCACTCTGGACTATAGGTCGCAGCAGCTGTGTCACTTTTAAACAACTCCGCCAACGGGGTAGACGAAGCGCCGCTTCCTCTCTGCATTGCTTTCGTTAGTCTGGTCGTCAGTTGCAGTTCCAATTATTCCGGCCTTTCTGAATCCCTTCTCTTTCCTCTTGCGTGTGGTGGATAAACGAGACGTGACTCCACTGCTCTTTAGCCTTTAGGCATATTTATTGAACATAAAAGGCTTCATAAAGCACATCTCCCCCATACAAACTTCACGGGCGAAGAAGACACAGTCACAAGAATGTAATGATGTCACAGTTTGACGTACCGTAGTGACAACCAGAATTCTCCAGGTACTGTAACAAAAGTGCGCCATCAAAATAAAGTAATGACTCTTAACGTAGTATTCATAATTTTACATATAAGTCACTCTGGAGTATTAGACGCACCCCCCGGCAATCTATGAAATATGTGCATCTTATCTGGAAAATACGGTATTTGCTAATGATATGCAGCCTCTTTCTCATGCCTGATTGTGCTGTGTGATAACCTATACCTACTTGACCATTACTGACTGAAATGGATTAATTTGGGATGCCCCGTATCCATCAAGTGACCTTGGTCACAGAACAGCTGCCAGTAGTTAGATAGCAAAAAACTGGGGAATCCCAGTTTTCAAGGGACAAAGTCAGCCTATTTATAGTAACATCAGTACTAGGCTGCAGCGCTATTGATTAGCCTGTGATATCAACTTCTGTTTGGCCGAGCATTGTCTAACATGTTGGTCAGGTATGGCTCATGTTCAGAAATAGTACAGACTATGACTCATCATTGAGCAATATAAAAACCATACCTACTGCTCAGCAATATTGCTCAAATGTAGACAATATGGTTGCATTATGTTTTGTACATGGTTGCCTTTTGAATACAATGATGTTATACATAATGCATTGATATCAGCAGATTATGTAGTATGGGTGCATTATGCAGTCATATTCCTGTACACACGTAATATGAAGTGAAGGCCTTCTAAATATACGTTATATCTGATTTATTGTTTTATAGTATATAAATAGAAATACATTATGCAGTCTGCAACCTTGTACAAGAGTGCAGAATGTACTTTCTCTAACTAGTTTAGACTGGAATTTATTTTGGTCTGTTCTAGAATGTGGTTACCGTAAAGTACTAGTAGAAATACTAGAGATAATAGAATATTAGTCTCTTACAGCATGCTTAAATAGTTTGGTTTTAATAATTGTTAATATTGAAAATGTATTTTTCCAGAGATATATATTATTTCATTACTAAGCCATGGGTGACTAAACGGCCTCCAAATTAGGGCAAATAGTTTTGCAGAAGCTAATAAGATATCTGCTGAAGGGTTTTCTATCATGAAATGGGGCTGTAATGTTATCCTGACTTCTACATTTATTATATATTTTTCATTAATCATGGCAGAATATTCTCATTGGGGATTGGTCTTGTTATATTTGAAGGAGACTTCATTTGTCTCTCATGCTGACAAGGTAATACATATAGTGCTGTTTGTCTTTGCCATCTCTGTTGTCCTGCCTGCATTTCATGCTTGACTTATATGGAGGGCACTAGAGTGATGGTTATCAAGGTTACAAGGACACATCGAGAGGAAACGCTTACTAAACAGCTTTAATACAGCCTTGAGATGAAAATAACAGCATAGTGGTCGAAACCTTCAGACAGAGAAAAAAAGTGTTTTTTTATGATTATTTTCTGATGATGTGTGATTTTGTTGACTTTCGAGTAATGAAGTCTTAAGTCTGAAGTCTTGAGCCAACCCTCATTTCTTTATATTTTGTTTCCAATGAGCCACACATTCTTGCTATTTTTTTAAAGTGGTGTTGAGCACCAGTTCTCCAGATTTTCTGATGGATTTGGACATTGGTTGATTTTTCACTAATTTTTAGTCCAGTCATTTTGTAAAGAACTTTTTTGCTTGTTAAGACCCTTAACATTGACCTGTGAATCATTCAAGTGTAAAAAAGGCATCTGATGAGCCAGTGTTGTATTTTTGTTCCATAAAGGTGAAAACTTGGCATATCTTGGCATGGTGTGCAGTTTGTCCTTTAAAAGTGCTGAGGAAACTGGACAAATGGATGACTAAAAAAGAAGATGCAGATGAACAGTATCTGAATGTCTGTTTGCTGAAGCCTAATCAGAAATGGTCTCAGTTGAAAGGTGGCTGTTAAGAAATCATTCTTAAGGAATGGAAATTTACACACAAATTACACAAGAAGTGGCAACAGATCTTACAGAGTGTAAATTTGATATTTTTGGTCTAAATTATCGTAAGATATGCCAAGGTCAGGAGAGAGGTTCAGCAGTGAGTGTCTACAGCCTCGACACGGTGGAGAATCTCTTGCTCCAAAAATGTCAGTGCAGCTAGTGAGTATTCCAGCGATGCTTAGTGGAGTCATTTTGTTTGCTCTGGGTTTCACATCATTAGCTGCTTGTATCTCTTCCTTTGTAGCATGGTTTTACTCGTTGATGGGGGGTTTTTTTTGCCTCAAATGTTGTTTTCCACCTTTAGTGGGGACACTTTTCTTGCATATTTTGCAAAATACTGTTCTTGTTGAAGTACTAGTTACTAAGTCTTCATTGACTCTTGCTCTCAGACATGACTGGGGTTGTCTTGTTGTTGCGAGCACTAAGGAATAATGTTGCTATAGCAATATCATGATATGACATTTTTGACATGACATACCAATACCAATATCATGTAAAAAAATTATACTGGTATTATTGTGAACAGCCATTATATTGCAAGTGCTTCATTTTCCATCATGACAATGATCCCAAATACGGTGCCAGTGCAGTAAAAACATACCTGGATAGAAAGGCACATACCGGTGCACTATCAGTCAGGGATTGGTCTCCCAACAGTGTGGGATCATCTTGACAGAGAACAGAACATCCAAAGAAGAACTTTGGGGTGTGTTTCAAGAAGCCTGGAGAACTATTCCCGAAGACTACTTGAAGAACAGCACAGTTATCATGTGACCAAAATTAAAATACTAGTGCTGAAAATGCATTATGCATGAAGCCCAGTTCTATATCCTCAAGGTGACTTTTGCTTAACTCTGCATTTGACAGTGAGTGAAAACGGAGAACTCTTCAAGGCATCACATAGACAAAAGATAAAACCAAGGACTGATCACCAGTAAAATAGTCATTTTTCACACTATACCTTCCCTGTTTTCTCACAATCCTTAAATCAAATCTGATGTTTGTATTCACAAAACCTTGGAATCATTGAGTCTGTATTTTTCCAGATTCTGTTAAAGTTCTATCACTGACTAAAGGCAGTGTTTAACAGTATGACAGCTGGCTTAAGCTGCAGTGTTCTTAGCAAAGTGTTAATCCCAGAGTCAAAATTCAGACCAGGACTGTGTCAGGAAAAAAAACCCCACAAAGAGCCCGTTGCCTCGAGTAAAAAGATTATACAAATGCTTCATTTGTAGTGTGAATTCATGTTGAGTGTACATTCATTTTTCAGTTAAGAGCACGCAGCAGCCTGTCTCCTTTTTAGCTTGAGTATTAATAAGACCACATGCTGGTTTTAAGTAATCCCACTGGGTCACAATTAATGGTGCAACTCATGGAGCCACAAACAGATTCACTGTATGTATGTATCAACAACAACCAAAACCTTGAAGGTAATAACTTCAATTGTAGGCACAAGAGCGGTGGACTGATTAAAACAAGAAGATAAATCGGTGAAATGACACACTAATAACTAACAATAATAATTTTAGCTTAAACAAGTTGTTTTAATGATGATGCCAATGCCAAATTTGTAAATGAAAAGAAAATGTGATTATTTGCATGGCCCCATTACAACACACAATCTACTATCTCTGCCAGTAGTCAACTTCATTGCTGGTGGATGGTTGTTAGTGGAAGAAAAGTGGTTGCATGACATAGTTTGCTGATGAAACAAGTATGCATGCAGAAGTGGAATGCTGAAAGTGCAATAGTATATGTACATGCCTGGATAAACCGATTTTTGATCTGCTTAGCTCATGCCAGTGAAGAGCATTCTTTGAAATTCATCTTGATGCTAGACAGTCAAAACTAATCATATTATATATCACAGTGAGACTTCTTACTGTTTCTGAGCAGAATATGAAAATCACATTTTCATGTAACATGGTTACAAGTTTCAATCAAACTGGCAACAGTGTAAATACTTATTCTAATTTTATAGTCGTCAGTGTTCATTAGAAAACATTAGTTTAGAATGCCCCATACAATATCCTGGCATTATCAAACATAGCTTAGAGCTTTTTGGGTCTTGAAAGTTAAGTAGAAGATTGAAAAATTCGTTTTTTCTTGACCTTATTCATTTTGCTTCTTTTGCTGGTACATGAATTCTAAAAGCATAAATGTAATCATTTTCTGTTCAATAGATTTATACAGAAAAATTTGCATGAGCCCAGCTCCTCTTGTGCATCAGTAAAACTTTGCAGTTTGATGGATAAAGGTCTGTCAGTATGAGGCAAAAGAGGGGAAATTAGGTTCTGCTTGAAGTATATTCTTGCGTATCTTCAAACTGACTGTAGCTTTCTTTCTGTGTGTCTTTTTAAATACTTTTTTTATGAATAGTTGCCTGTGCAAGCACAAGCTAAGTGAGCCAAGTCTAGCTGTGTGTCTGTCTGTATGTCTATGTGTGGGAGGGTGGAGGTTTTGGAGGAGGCACGAATGCAGAGTTTACAAGTGGGGTGGGCAGTACAAGCATCACTGTGGATTTTCAGTGGATTCCTCACTCAAGCAAAGCACATTTTTTACACTCAGTGGGTGTGGCTGCTGAGTGCATTGGACCCCCCACATTTGTCAAGGAGGTGTCACACCCGTTTCAGCGCTTCATTATTGGTGTTGGCCACGAGTGAAAGAGTTCACCTTTCCCTAGCAAATCAATAGGCAGAATAAAGTATTTTGTATTAAGTGCAGAACCGCAGCAGCCTCTAAGTCTTATGAGGTGTGAACAGTTTTATTGGGATTCTAAAGCTTTAGGACAGAAAAGTTCAAATTGAAATTCAAGTTAGGAATTTTACTGCTTTATGGATGGTTGAATGTTCTTTGAACAAAATCCAGCTCCTGACATATTGTAGTCATGCAAATTCTGCTATCTGTGACGGACCAACAGAGAATGTAACTCGCTTTGGCGTGGAAGTGTGTTGTTGTCTTTTTCATCTATCAAAGACTCTTTCCGAACAAAAGTGTTGTTAATTTGCAACAGCGTGAGTAATTTATTTCAAATAAACCGAAAGCTTGCAACATTTATGCTTGTGTTACAAATATCCTTTAGCTGTTTAGTCAAAATAAGGAAGAGCAGTTCCATCTCTGGTCTTTGGTGCTTTGGTGTTAATGAAGTTAACAACAGGTGCACTAGAGGGGCAACAACCAGACAACCCCCAATGAGATAACTAGTTTTGCATTTGCCGAGGGTCAGTGTCACTACTGGTAGCATGTCGCGATACCCAGGCCCTACAATGGTTGGACAGGTAGTCCTCTTGATGGGTTAAGGACCGTACAGTAGAAGGTCCTTAACCCATCAGCAGGACTGGCTTACACTCCTTTGTGCAAAGGGGAACAGGGTGAGCACTAACACAGTTATAAAATGAGCTCCAGCAGGCCACTGGTGTGAATGTGTCTGACCACTGACCACTGTGGAGCCCGATTGGCATTTGCCATAGAAAACTAAGTGCCAAGTCCACCACTGGCACCCTGTACTTTTCACAGTTGAGAACAGTAGTCACCCTGACTACATGTAACAGACATAAAAGGGTCTGGAGAAGGCATGGAGAATGTTATGCTCACTGTAACATCCTTCAGTATGACCACTGTGGTGGTGGGTCAGTGATGGTTAGCGGAGGCATATCCATGAAGGGAACTAGGAACCCTGACTGCCATTAGGTATTCTTTGGTCTGTCAGACCTTACACTGGTTCAGTGGTTCCTGAGTTCCTCCTGGTGCACGACATTGCCTGCCCTCATGTGGCAAGACTATGCAGGTAGTTCCTGGAGTATGTATTAATACTTTTGACTGGCCCCCCATGCTCGTTTGACCTAAATCCAGTAGACACCTCTGGAACATCCAAAGCCACCAGCTTACCCCTCAGACTGTCCAGGAGCTCAGTGAGGCCTTGATCCAGATCTGGGAGGAGATCCCCCAGCACACCATCTGCCATCTTATTAGGAGAGTGCCCCGACATTGTCAGGCATACATACAAGATACAAGCATGTAGGGTCCATAGAGACTACCAAGTAGAATTTTGAGTTACTGCAGTGAAATTTCAGCTAAATGAACTAGCCTGTTACATAATCTTTTCACTTTGATTTTCTTTTTTTGGGGGGTGTCTTGAGCCCTCTGAGAGTGTATCATTTTGATTTCCATCAAATGATGTGGCATCCTTTCATTTCTGACACATTACCCAGTCCATATCAGTGTACTGTGGATATCCAGTATTTTCCCCATTGAGATCTATTTCAAATAGTTCCTTTCATTTTTTTCTTTCTACTACTTACTCCAGATGAGATCAGGTGGCTCGAGTACTTACTTCAACAAGCCAAAGGAGATGTTGGCTACTCATCTTGTTCTAGGGACATGCTTAAATCATGAGCCCCAATGTAGCAGTCTACAACATGTTAAAAAGGTTACCTTGAATTATGTTATTTATAGTTAATGACAGTTAACCTCTATTTTAAAACTTATTGCTGGCGTTTTCAGTCTTCTCTGTGAAGTCACTTAATTGTTCTGAGTTGTTCAGAATATTTTATAACCTATCAAGACCCACCAGCTCTGTATTATACAGTAGTTTCATTTACATTTGAGTATATAAGTGCATGTACTGAGAATGATGTGTGTTTTTCTGTATGTTGGCGTGTATACAGAAGAGTTGGTTTCTGTGCTTGAAGTTTGGAGAGGTAACCCAGAAATGTCATCGCACTAAGTCTAAGCAGCAATTCTTGCTCTTTTGCACAATGTGAAAGTGGATCCATAGTTCATTCTTTTGCCAAAACACAAAACAACTTTCATTTATTTATCATGTAAATCAGCCTGCTTTTACACTAAATTGTGCAGAATACAAACGGGATGAAGGGACTGGTGAGTGACGGAGAGCAAGCAGGGTATGATCAGTCTGGATATGCCAACTTTTAACTGGAAGAGCTATTTGAGGTAACAACATAATGTATATGCGAACCATTTTGAAGATAAGTGTTTTTTTTTAAGTGGAACATTTTAATTTTTTAAATTTTAGATTACCCTTGGGGTTTGTAGTATCAGCCATGAGTAGAGCGAAAGAGCTGAGAGCCAGGATGAAAATCCCCTTTTAATGTGACGTTCAATGAACAGAAACCACTCATGTCCAAAAATCAAAGCAAGGCCCATTAGGAAGCTGTAAAAGAATCTTCTCCACTGTATAATCATGGCCAATTGTCCCTTACAAAAAGGGCAACAGCTGCAACAAGTTAGAGCAGTTTAGCACTTTAAAGTACAAGTTTATAACACTCAGAACTCAGGGCTCAACAACATGCAGCAAGGCAGCCTTTATTTACTAGTTTCAGATGACCACTGCAAGACAGATGAAGAAAAACTCGAGTTCAATTCACTCAGAAATCATGTAAAGCTGCTTTGGTTTTTAGCTCAGTAATAAACCAAGGCGAAGTCAAATGTTGTTCCGGTTTTATTATTGTACAACATATAGAAAGAAAATGCTGGTTCTATTCCAAAAGGGAAACCATAAGCCAAGAATATCACATAATATTCCAACATTAAAATATAATTCTAATAGATCTGGTAAATGTGCACATTTACGAATTACTTGACACCACTGTGATGATATAAAACCAGTTTGATTTGGGATCATAAAACTCCTGATTTTCTTTCCACTTCCGAACTTTTGGTCAAAGTGGAAGATCCAACTAGCCACCAGTTCCTAGTCCACCTGTCTTTTTCATGCTCATGGAAGACTAAAGCCATTTCCAACATTTTCAATATACACTGGAAACATGAACTGTTACAGATCCAACATAATTAATGGCGGTGTAACGCTGTCTCAAATCAAGACCAAATCTGTGGTATAAATGTTGTAACTGCTGTTGAGCTGTCATTACATTACTAACAGAGGCACTGATGAGTGGAAATGGAAACGCACTGGCATTTACATAGTGCTTTTCTGGTCGTGCTGATCACTCAGAGTGCTTTAGGCTAAAAGCTGCGTTTAACCACATATTCATGCAACAATTTATTCTATACACTTTAAGCACTTTATCCACCCATGGCCAATTTCAGAATCACCAATTAACTAAACAGTTCTGTAGGAGCCCCCATGAGGGAACCTACGCGGGCACAGGGAGTGCATGTAAACTCCAGCAGAAAAGCCCCAGGAAGTAGGAAGCTTCTTTCCGTGAGGGAGCAAGCGCTAACCACTGCACCACCACGCTGCCCAAGTGGGATTGTAAGACTTAACCAAGTACAGCAGACACAGACAAAAGAAGCAGAGAGTGTAACACGCATCACAAGAATTATTTCACAGGCATAGCAGAGTAACAGAGGGGCCGCTTCATTTTCAGATTCAGCCAACAGTTTAAGTGTGCCTCTGTTCAGCTTTTTTTAACATTACCACTGTAAACGGCATATGTGCTATAATGGGATGATAAGTGGCTTCTGGAAGGTGCTGATGTAATGATATAGATTGATATTTCCCATGTGCTCGTTGTTACGTAAGGTAGCCATGTGGTTATTAGAATAACTTTCATTCATGATCCAATCACAATCATGTGATTTTTTTTTTTTCTTTATGTCAAGACGTAATTTCCCTCTTATTTGATCGGGTTGGTTTAGTTGATATGTTAAACACTGGCCTAATTCTAACATACATATAACATACACCTGTTTAACATTGCCTTATGTCACCTGTTTTGCTTCCAAACCAGGCTTTTGTGCAGCTCGTTGTCTGTATTATTCACCACTGTTTGAGGTAGATGAAATATTTAAAACTTTGATCTCTCTAACCTCACCTCAGTTGTCCTAGGTGGGTGTGCTCGATTGCAGATGCAGCCAGTGTGTTGTGACTAAGCTTGAAATCTTGTTCTGCATCCAGGGTTGAACCTGTGAAGAGTGTGACAAATTAATTTAGCAACTGGAAAGTTCAAAGTTTAAATTGCAGTGTGTATTTTTATCCAGGTTCCGGCACTGAAGGGGAACATTGCACTCTCACTCACTCTTGCGGTCTTCGTCTCTCACATTCTTGAAGTTATAACACATCAGAACACTGTTCTTTAGCTGTGGCTGCATTGTGGTGGAGATTCAGTTGGATTTTATGAATAATGATAATTTATATTAAGCAGTATCTGCTTAAACAAAGAAGCCTGTTTGTTGGGTCAGATGCTGCTTAGTTATACAGATGTGTTATCTTTTAAAGATGTTTACAGACGTGTGTTAAGAACATGCAAAGACAAAGTAAATCACTGAAAAGTAAATATAGCATTTTACTTTGCGGTTCTGTAATCAGCCTTGACTGTATAGAATCACTCCTAAAGCTGCACTGAGCCTTTTCTTGCTCAGCACTGAATCTCTAAGTAGCGCCTGATACATGAAATTCACTGACCAAGGGGTAAGCAAGATGGGAAAAAAAAATTCAATTTGTCAAGGCCTGCCCTTTTCGTTGCACACAATGCACAGCTTAGGCCTTCGGGTGTGAAGGGAACAAGAATCAGAAGATATTTTTCAAGTACTTCTTCGTGTCCTTTTAACATGTTTCCTGTGTTGAAGTGGAACATCAAGCTTACCAGGAATAATTGTTAACTTTTTGAATTACCTGTATAACCTTACAGGAAGAATTGCGGCGGGTAAAGGACCTGCTGTGCAGTGATGCAGTGCTTGTTAGCAGCATAGCTCGTCATAGCTTCTATATGTTCTTAATTAAAAAAATGTGTTGTCACGACAAGGAGATAATTACCATTCTCAAAATTTGTTAATTTGATATTTAACTGCAGTAAAAAGTTTGCCACCTTATGCCTAATTTGATTAATCTGAATACATTAATGCTGCTCTCTTAATAATTTCTTAATTTATTAGTAAATTTGATTCTTTATACATAATTTAAATCATCAAAATTACCATTAACTAAAACTTTAAAATGCTTTTACGTTACACATGCCACAGATACAGCAGGTATTGTTGCTTGCCGCCAACCCATAGCTGTATTTCATCAGTTTTCGTAACCACCTATCCAGTTCAAGAGTCTATCCCGGCTTTCACTTGGGCAAGAGGCAAGGGGCATTCTGGGAAGGTTGCCACTCCATTCATGCTCAGACCCAGCTTACCAGTGGATTTGAACCCATAACATTTTTGCTAACAGCTGTACTACTTGCCACCCTGCAACAACACTAACTTGACAAATGTTAACCCACCATAGCAAAACTAGCTAGCGGGGTTTCTGCATACAGAGTACCAATCTGAATTCCATTGGACTGTAGCTGTTTAAAACATACCAGCAGTGAATGGAAGCTTTTCTTCAGGTCAAAAACTGAGCAGGTGGTTCTACCTTCAAAGCAAGTTAAGTGTTTGCACTAATGAACTCTGCCTGTTTTCCATATACTAAAAAGAAACAAACCTTTTCTGATACTCTTTTTTTAAAAAAAATTTTTTTACATGGAACATTTAGAGTATAGTGTGAAAATATGGACCTCAAGAAAAAGTGGTCAACTTGCCGGCAATTTTATACTGTAAATGGTGTAATTAGTGAGCTTTAGCGGTGCTGGTAGGTGAAAATATTGCCATCATGTGTTGCTGCTGAATAAAAAAAGTTTCCTCCTATTATCAGTCTTTATGCTAAGCTAACGGGCTGCAGATTCATGGGACACATGCAAGCTACATGTTTTACTAATCCTCTGTGACTCTCGACAAAAAAAGAAACATGCAACTTCTGCACAAATCTTAATAAAATGACCAAGAAAAGAAATAGATATATTGAATTAGTCATGTTTCCTGGTTTTATCAAACTTCTGATTGGTTCTATGAAGCTCTCTTCGTCTCGGTCTCACACAAGGACATACAAAACTGGGAAAAAAATGACTAAACATTTGCATTTGCCGTACTAGTGCATTCTCTGTGATTTTTGAATCAGTGTTGCTCAGTCACAAAGTGTGTCTGTGTGGCATAATTTCTCTTTCATCCAAAATGCCATATGCAAAACATCATGACAACAAGCGAGCTAATGAGGTAAACATTTAAGGAACAGGGTCAAAGAAATGCCTAGATGAGCTGTTGAATATGCATTAATCCTGTGAGTTTGTGACACAGTTCTCAGCTAAAATGCATTTTTGCTTTGCCCATTTTTCTTTCTTTGCCTGTTAATCTGCAGCGGCACTTTCCGTCACAGACACCTTTCACTTCGGCGGTTACTGCGATGATTCAGATGAGATGTGAGCGCTTCTTCTTTATACATGTTTGATGAATCTTTTTATTCTACTTCTGGGATACAAGCGTGAATGTGGGAGATCTTGTCTGGGAAAAAAAGGTACAAAAGATGGGAGGTGTCCAAGTTTGTAATGAGGCTAGTGAGGCTCTCCTGGCTCACGAGCAAACTAGGGCATCTGTAATGAGCGTGCAGAGAGGAGACGGGGAGGTGGGGGCCGAGCGAAGACAGAGAGGCATGTTGTGAAGTTGCATCAGAACATCAGCTGTCCAGTGGATGTTGGTGGGAAGCAGGTGTCTTTCATAGTTTCCCTTGAACGGGACATGCAGAACAAATCTGGTAAATTACCAATACCTTCAGACCTTAGCATTTGAACAGAAACTCAAATTAGCTTGCTTTTAAAAAGGACACGTTCAGTTTCGCAAGAATTTTAGACAGATGGTAAAGCATGCAGCAGGAAATAAAAGCATCAGGTTAGGAAAGTGATATATTTGCCCATTATTTAGAGTGGAAACCCTTAAAATAATATATTTGTTTAGTATAGTTTTGAACTGACGTGTACACAGATGTAATGGCATTATAGTAATTAGCAGTTTGATATAGCTGTCACACTGCTCAATATGTCTATGCAAAGACTTAATCTGATGACTGCAGTTATTAAAAATTTGCAAAGCACCAAGTGGCATTGCTCCCTTATGCAGTGGCTGTATTGGAAAGTAATATATTTACTTAATCCAATTAGCTTTGCTGGCTCTTAATTAACAGGAAGCTGAAATAGGATGCTTTTGAATTATAATAATTAGCGCAATCCATCAAAAAGCTTTGATACTGCAGTATGTGTCTCTGCCAGTCTGAGAGTTAGCTCAGAGAAGAGATTTAAGCGCTGTTTCTTTGCTTTGGCTTTTTATTTTTGTGCCCGATGGGCATCCATGTTTATGTTTGTTACAGTTTATTTGATAGCTAATTGAATAAAAGAAGGTTTTCAATTATTTATTTTTTTTTGCTTTTTTTGATACTTTTGATTATAGTTTGCCTCATTTTCCTTCTTGTTTTTTTTATTTACTAAAATGCACAAAAACTTTGTGTGTGCGTTTCTCTGTCCTCAAACGCTTCCTTCATTAGGAGCTGAGCCACCAAACCTGGCACACAGGTACATCTTACATATCAGAAAATTCTCATCTATATCAGATATTATGATGTAATCATGTTGCTTTGCTGCCACTTTGGAAACAACCCAGTTTTTAGCATTTACACACCTTACAAAAATACTATGTTTTTTTAAACTTTGAGACTATAACGTATAATTTATAGCTGCAAAAATACATGTATGACATATTATGAAGTTACCCTTTTTCAGTATATAAACAACCTCTACCATCTACCGATCTTTCAAAGGTTAGGTAAACAATAAAATCGCTTTGGTGCTGGGAAGTGTTCTTTGGGCTGGTTTCCAACAGAATTTTTGGCTCTGTGTTAATACATCTTCATACATCACAAGATCTTGTGTTTCCTCATTATGAATAGGCACTTGTGCCAGTGCATGGAACTGGAGCTCCCAAGTTTTATATTATTAACTGTTAAGCCTGACGGTGCATCTCAGGCCATGCTACGGAGTAATTCAAAAGTAATGTAACAATGTGTTTGCAATCTTCTTTCTTTAGGGAATTATTAAGTAACAGAATGCAATACTTCTGAAAAAGCAGCTATTATTACATAATACAATAGATGTTTGAGTAAGACCTTAACACTGCCAATGACTCGGGTTTGTATTTTAGCCGTTTCAATTGTGTGTGTTGTATATTTCATGGAATCTAGTGTGTCAAGGGAAGACGCTGCATATAAAAGAGAACTGGGTAGACACAGTGCATCGTTAGATCTGCTGGTTGAACCACCTATTCATTAGCCCTGGGATGTTCAGGGCTGAAAGGTGTCATATCCAAATTGTAATTACTAGATTATAAGGCATTCATGCCAGCTCCATGATGTGGGGCAGTGAATATTTTCCTCAGGTGCTACTGCTTCTTTGTATCAAATTATTTTAATGACTTTTTAAAAGTTGTAGTAATTTAATAATATTTCTAGCACATTCAATTTTTTCACATCTAAAATGCCTCTGTCATTCTGTGACCATTGCATAAATTATTTTGTAGTCATGGTTCGTACTGTATTGGTTCACCTCAGAAAAAGCTAGATCCCAAGTTGCTGGGAAAAAAAAGCTGTGAACCCTCTAGGCCTTGGGCTGAGTGCATTATCGCTGCCCCTGGCCCATGATGAGGAGAGGTATCGATCTTATCCTCAGACGAAAGCCCTCTGTGCACCTCTGTGGGGCTTAGAGCTGGCTGAGGCAGGATGCACAGTAATGAGAACAGTAGAGGGCAGAATGGGGGACCAGCTTATTCCTAACAAGGATGGAGACCTTTACACAAAAGAAAAGAAATAAGCTAGATGGGCATTTTTTAAACCCCTCCCTTCATGTCACTCCACTCTTTCTTTCTCCAAGCACAGTTTAGGTCTTAACCACACCTTGGACTCTAGCCTTGATGGTCTTATCTGGAATTTTGAGTTCCTGTGGGAATATATCTCAGTACAGGGTGTCTAAAAAATAAATTTAGCACACTCCCACTATGAAGTCAGAGGAGCAGTGGAGGCAAGAAAACAGCAAGAAAGGGATTTCAGCATAACCAAACCTATAAATTCAGATGATGCTCCTGGCTAGGAATAAAGATCTCCAATCCTTTGAGCTCCATTTTGGATGCTTTTGTGGTAACATAAGTTGCTTTATGACAAGGACTCCAAAGATAGATTTTGTGTGTGTGCAGGCCTTTGATGTGATTATGGCATTTTGGTGATACCTCAGACCTCACACTGACTGGGGCCTCAACCATACCATAACTATCATGGGATGTGAATTTTGGACCACAAATGCTCTGGTACGCATGTCCAGAACTTATAACATATAGTGCTCAAATTGGTAATAGTTGGAACAACCAGTTGATTAATACCCAGCAACAGATTAAAAAAAACCCAAAGATCTGTGATTCCTTCCTTATGAGGGTGGATAATACATTGATCAAGTATAATATTATGACCACTGACAGCGAACAACACTAATTATTGCTTCATCATGGAACCTGTTAGTGGTTGGGAAATATTAGAGACCAAGTGAACATTTTGTCCTCAAAGTTGATGTTAGAAGCAGGAAAAATGGCCAAGTGTAAGGATTTGAGTAAGTTTGACAAGGGCCAAATTGTGACAGCTGGGTCAGAGCATCTCCAAAACTGCAGCTCTTCTGAGGTGTTCCTGGTCTGCAGTGGTCCAAAGAAGGAGCAGTGGTGGGTCACAGGTATCAAGGCTCGCGGCCCACAAAGGCTGACTCATCCAACTGACCATGCTGACCCGTCCACTCCTAAAAGTTGCTTGGTCTGAGGTGCCATATAGCACAGCACATCTTTATGGGTCTACTGGAGTCCGTGACTCCATGAGTCAGAGCGGTTTTGGGTGTGAAAAAGGGGGGCCAAGGTAAGGTGGTTATGATGTCATGCTTGACTGGTGTATGTTAGAAAGACTCAGTGCATTGTGGGTTGAGTCTCCTGCCAGTAGGAAATCTTGCTTTTTTGCCATGTCCACGGCACTCTGTTGCGACTTACTTCAAGATGAATGAGTATGTTTAAAAAGAAAAAGAGAGATGGTGTTACTTCTAACAGCTAATAAAAGTAAATGTGTGCAATTGCCTCATTTATTTAAATACTACTCTGTCGTATTTAGTTTGCTTGGGATTTCTCCCTTTTTTGCATGCTAATTTGATGTCATTCCAATAGAAACTATGAAACTATCTGGGTGGGTTACTCACTAAACATACTTGTATGACTGTATGTATCAATGGGTTGATGCATACAAAATTATATTTTCATAAATTATGCATCAGAGTATAGCCTGAACATAATGCAATATTATTAACAAGCCATATACAGTATTTGGTACTGTTAAAAAAAACAAGCACACACATGTTTTTGGTATCAGTTTTTTATGACGTCTCTCCTGCACAGCTAATAATGACATGTTACTTTTTTGGACACTCACTCAAATCTCAAAAATATCAACACAGTTTGAAATTAGTAAATAGTTTGTATTTGCATGTAGGAGTAACTAAAATGCTGAACCAACATCAAACGTCAACACAGATTTATTAGACTAGACTTAAGACTTAAGACTCAAATTTCCCCCGTTATAAATGCTTGTCTGACTAAACCTTTGTTTGACCTTTTTGAAAAGAGAATATCATTTTTCCTTATTTCCATTGGACATAGAAATCTGTTTAACTCAGAGGGGGAAAGTGTAAAGCAATGCTCTCACCAGCTGACTGACTTAATAGGAGCACTAAGGTTTCTCTCATCCTCAAATGTCGCTGCAACAAAGGCCTGGCTATCTTCTCTCTGGACTAGGACCTGGTGGCCAGCGTGCGCTCTGCTATCATTACCCATTTCATCTGACTGATGTGCTGCTTTTTAGATCTCTCTCTTCTGTCTCTGTTCTCTGGTGACTTTTAATTCCGGTCTACATTTGTGTATAAATTCCTATTTCTCTTTGTGCCTTTTATCGCTATAAAGCTGTTTCTACGTACGTGTTCAGATTACTAGGGCCACACTGTCTGTCTTTATAGTTTTCCATGTATATTTAGCATTTTCGGTCCTCTCAAACACGTTCTCTCTCTTCTTACTTTCCCCTCCCTGAGGCCAAACCAAGTTTATTCCCTCTAGCTATTACATCCAATTAAGGAGGAGAGAGAGTTTCACCCCTCCTTTCTTTCTCTACACTAACAATGTGGGATACAGCAGAATGAGTCAAATGAGTCAGGGGTTTCTCTTCTCTTCTTTGAAGTGAACAAATTATACTTCAGCAACACACTTGGAAAGGAAACAAAGATGTAGTCTATATTTTCAAGATGGAATTCTTTGTCTTTTGGTGAATAATGTCATACACAATGGAAAATGAGACATCTTGATGTGGATTGATGTCTTTTTTTATTTCAGATTTTCAAGTTGAAAAATACTACAGTACTTTTATATTGTATTGGAGTAATTACATTTAAATGGGTCACAAGCTGTAATCATGTAGTCAAGCATGTTCACTGCTTCAAGGAAGGAAGCGATGAAAAAACTTGATGCTCAATACCATTTTTGATACCAAGGGGCAAAACAACTGAAAATAAAAAAATGAAATCATTTAAAATTAAATAAAGATCTGAGCAATACAATCATTAACTTTAATGGCCACACTAGTTTTCAGGTATCTCAACTAGTACAAAAAATGCAGTAATATAATTGTGAGGTTTATATACTTAAAATCCCTTAAATAGTTAATTTAAGTTGTCTGTGGTGTCTTTGCTGCTGATCAAATAGAGCTAAGCTAGGCTGTTTCTGTCTGGTTGCTGGTAGAGTTTTCTCAGCTTTGTTCTGTGACTTTAAGAGAAACACTTTTTAGACAGAAATAATTGTGTTATGGTAAATTAACACTGTATATTAAAATTACAGATGAGCAGGCCTGATAACATTTGCTACCTTTCTCCATTAACATTATTGTTTTATTATTAGCCATAGCAGCTACCTTAATGATAGCTTAACTGTGGTAAAGTGGCTATCAGATCACTGCTAATAGTTAAATGACTAACGTTGGCGTGTGCCAGCCTGCTAATATTAATGGCAACCGTTCAGCTTCTCGACATTCCTCATAAAGTGTTGTTCAGTGTCATCAACGTCAGCTGCTTCAGCTGCTAGTGAGCGAAGGGGCTGTGTGATCCTCTGTCCGCAGCAATGCTGTGTGAAGCGGTCACCTGGAGGAGGCGACCATTGCTTTCTTTACTCATGCAAATGAGTACTGTACTGTATAATTCAGTACTCTGATTATATAGTATCAGATGTGTTAGTAATATGATTTACAGTGGTATCTTTTTCCTTGTTTTTTTGCCCCATATATGAGACAAATCTCTAGATGAACAATACTTCTGCCTTCAGAGGCTCTGCCAAGTTATATATAAACAGCACTGCATATGAAGAAAGTTGTCATGATGACCTTTAAGCACCTTTTTCTTCTTCTTAGTCCATGCCATCAAAACATATTTTTCCTATGAAATGATTTTTAGGAACTGAACAACTACTGTGATCCTGGGTGTTGTTCATTATACTGTCAGTGTCAACTAATGAATTTCACATGTAACAGATGGCAGCTCTGGTAGGTGTTTGTATTAAGTATATACCGAAGCTTCAGACAGTGGATTTCTCTGCCACAAACTATAAAGCTGACATATTTGACAGTTTAGTGTACGGTATGTACAGGCATTATACAACTGAACTAAAAAAAAAATCCTCACAGTGCCAGTTCAGCTGGTCTAGAGCTTTTATTTTATTTTGTTGTGAAAGACAATAGCAGTTAACCTTTAGAGTTCCATCTCAGATAATTGAAGTAAACAGTGGTTTGTGATACAAAGGGGTGAAAAATTACCATAAAATTTTAGGAAAAAGCTTCTGCTGCATAATGGGGTTGTGCGCTTTACCACTCAGGGACCTCATTTGCCTTTGTTTATTGGTTGTACAACACTCCAGCAGAATATGACTTGCACATATGAGGGTGGAAACAGCTGTTTAAAAAATGGACCAATTTATGACTATATATGGAGGGATATAGCCAGAAAAATTCACAGCCTGGCTGCCGATGGACGTAGCAGCCATGAGGGCACTCACTGGTTTCTGTTGTCCCATCATGAAGCCTTGAGATGAACGTTGTTTTGTGAGTCACAAGTTGTTAGCCAATGAACATATCCTGAACAATCCCCGTCTCATTTAGTATCACCAGATTTTATTATAATCAATTTACTATTTCATTATGATCATAAAAAATAGGTTTAAGGCACATTCCTGTTGGCTTCACTTTTCAGACTCCCATGCCTTTGAGTCTGTCTGCTACAGAGACATCTGCTAGATATTATTATTACAGTTCACAAGAATCACTATTCCTCCTACAGTATTGTTCAGAATTTAATAAAAATGTGAATACAGTGATCATCTAATGGGTCTTCACCCAAATTGTGCTCAAGGTCAAGGTAACATTTGTCAGTAACCTGTGAACTGTGATGGATTATGAGCCACAGAAGCTTCTCCCCCTTTCTGTGTAGCAGAAACAGAATCCCAATTGGTTACCTCGTTAGATGTTTCTTTAATCATTTTTGTATTTGAATGACAAGAATTATGTTTTTAAGATATTTTTATATTAACATGTAGTTGCTGGTTTTGCAGCAAAATACACCAAAGGCACAAACCTGCTGGCAGTGTTCTTCGTGGTCTTTCAAAGTCCATGCAAAAAGTGGTTTTGTGGACACACCTGAGAAACAACAACCTTGGTACTGACATTCGCTGTCATTTCTATTAGAATCTTTGCCAGGGAATGTCATTAAACATAGTCACAGTTATTAGTCAGTTAAATGTGGTTTTTGGAAGAGTATCAAAAGTTAATATACAAATGAATAGAATTGTTCAGAAGGGCAAGCTGCATGTTTTAGTCTTCTATCTCAAACCTGTGCAGTCAGTCAAACCACAGAATTTGTAAACTGTTTCAGTGACCAGCACAAGAGTTTTTTTCATTTTATTGATAATTGTCTATAGGGCTGTTAAATTGTTTTTCCTGTTCCTGTATTCTCGAGGTAGAACCCTATAAATCATACAGGCTGAGTCGCCTTCAAGAACATGTGTTATTTTGTTGACACTTTCTTTTGCACACTGACACTTAGACTTTAAGAAACATATCGATTCCATGTCGAAAACCCAGTATGAATCAAACCTCGGGTATGCCTGCGTTCTGTATTGACCACATCAGAAAACCACTTCTCTGCAGACAGACTCATCCATAGGGTTTTCATTATCTTATGCTTGGAATAGCAATTTGATGCTCTATTTGACTGAGCAGCCCCTCCACGTGCAATCACGTGCAGTAATACAGTCTGTCATATTGGTTCAAGGAATTTTACATCTTTTTAAAATCTATTTATTATTTTTTTCATCAGTCAAACTTGTAAAAATGAAAGTGTCTGTTACATTGTAGTTTTGTTTTTTGTGCAAATCAGTTTGCTGATTGAGAACCTAGTGTGTGTATCCCTTTAAAGGTTTTGATACTGTGAATATGTTGCCATTTGTTTTGAATACTTTCTACAGGGGGAAAAAAAGTCAGTTTCTGTTTTCTCCTGTACTCTTATACTTGAGTCTCCTGAGCTTATTTTTGAGAGGGACACATAACTGCAGCAGACTCATGTCAAGATAGTCTAGGACATGTGGATAACAGCTAAATGCTGTTGTTGACACTCAGCCGCTTTGTAGGTCCACCTTTCTAGTATTAGATTTGACCATTTTGCCTTCAGGATTACCTTAATTCTTTGTGGCACAGATTCAGAAAAGTGCTGGAAATAGTCTCGGTCTGTTGGTTCATATTAAAATGATAGCATCACGCAGTTGCAGATTTGTCGTCTGCTTATCCATGACACACACCTCCCATTCCACCACATTCCAAAGGTGCTCTACTGGATTGAGCTCTGGTGACTGTGGAGGACAGTAAACTCACTGCCATGTTCAAGAAACCAGTTGCTGCTGCTCACTGGGTATTTTCTCTTTTGGACTGTTCTCTGTACACCTAAGTATTTCTATAGTTTGGCATTTTCTTCAGCACTGTGTTAGAAAATACAGCTTTAGAATCCTTCCAATGGGGAAACCCCCCCCCCCCCCCCCCCCCCCCCCCCCCCCTCTTT
>VOQJ01047068.1:24924-35196 GCA_015052665.1 Apistogramma diplotaenia | reverse complement strand
TCTTAGGCTAAACATGTACATTACTCACAGTGCTGGAGTTAAATTAACAGTATAGCGACACTTGAGTAAAGCACACAAACATATTTTAAGTAAGAATAGGTATTACCTTTTAGAGTGTACTGTATGCTAATTAAAACATGTCTCCGACTCACCACCAAATGCTGGGAAGAAGAATGAAAACTCTAACAAAAGTTTTACTGCTTGAGATTCATAACTACAGTAGAGATACTTGGCACACACAAACAGGATTTGTCAGCCCCAGCGAGGAGTGTCTGGGATGCCATCATTAGCGGTGACAGCCAACTGTCATTTTTGATGCTGCACTGCTAAATGGGAATACGATCCATTACCCGGATTGTTTTTTTTTTTTTTTGACTTTGCCATGGTTTCACTGTCCATGGCAGAGCCTTCGTTTTAGGTAGAACTCAGGTTTACTTCTTTCTGCTTAATCCTAATTTAACACTAATGTTCGCAATAGAAAACAGTAAACCAAAAAGGAGGAGAAACCTGCTGTCGGATCAAACGTCTCCATTAGTTTCTCTTAAAACAGCTGAATGATAATTTGCCATACAAATGTAAGGGGCATGCACTCAGACAGCCTCTGGATGTTCTTCTAAATGGCTGGTATTAAAATTAAGTTCCTACTCTACCTTTCCAGGATACAAAGCATTTGTGAGGGTCAGTGTCAGCGCAGCAGCATGAAACAGACAGTGGCTCCCACGACTGTGTAATGCACCGCTATCATAATAAGTTATTGCAATCATTGCTTTAACCCCTCACCCGGACAAATGTAGGTGCATCAAAACAATAATGTTGTCTTCATTATAAAAGCCTTGCAGGGTTGTAGGGTTAATAATAATGCTTAGGAAACAACACTGAAAAATACCTTAAATATTTCATGCAGCCTAGCGCCACTCAGAATTATACATTAATCTCTTTGCATTAATCCCGATGGATAATTATTTCTCTGAACTATAGATATTTTGTTTCTATTTTAAAACTTTGCTCAGCAACAGTTTTGAGATGGCTGAAAAATAAGTACTGGTTAACAATGAACCTTAAATGGGCAGTGCATCAGTCAGTGTTTGATCCTGGGTCTGTTCTCTATTAGAGGAAAAGTCCTTGAGAATTTGGCTGCAGTAGAGTACTCTGCATGTGCACACAGAGAATAGAAAAAAAATGAGAATAAACAGATATAAAGGGCCGACTTACTAACACAAAGCAGAATGGAAATATGAAGTGACAAGTTTATCAATACGTTAATTTGTGCATGCCATGAATTTAAGGCATTGTTTACTTTCCATCTAAAGTTTGCTGCAACATGGTGGGAGACTTTGCAGATGTGACTTTTACTCACAACTTAACATTAAAGAAAGCAAATGAAAATTGAGCATAATACAATCTCCTTCCATTGTGTGCCACTGGAAGAGGATCGGTTTGAGTTTTAACTTTTCATTTTCTAGTGTTTGGAACTCAACTGGAGGGGTGACTGTGAAGGCCACCGAACAGAATTCACATCATTTTTATGGTTTTCAGAAAACCATTCACTGGTCTCGTGTAACATTATGGAGTGGCCAGGCTACGTAATATTGGCATTCTTATATGACTTTTGGTTCACATTGCATGACCTTGATGTCAGCTTTCAAATGCAAGTTTGTGCATGTGAAAATAAGCTGTGCTTGCTAAAGATAATGCTTACATAATCATAAACTATACTAAAAATAATCAGATTTCTGTTGGTCAGCCCTTGACTTCAATAATCGCTGTAAGCAAAGTGACGAAAATCAAAACTGCTTCTCATAGATAAGAATGGGAGTATGCAGTGTACAGTTCCCTATTTACCCATCATGTTAAAAATTTGTGAACCCCATTGTTTACTGTATAAAGGGGTATCGGCACCTCTATATGAATGTGTATATACTGTATGCATGCTCTGCATAGTTTTTATGCTTGTTCATCCCGTGCACTCGCTCCTCTATCTCCACTGAACACCTTGAGGTCATATCAATTCAGGACAGGCTGGCTGGTTCCTATTTAGATTATGGATGGTTATTACTGCCTCCTGGCTGTCAGTCAGATTAAACCAATATGTCCCAGGAAAGAGGCTTATCATCTCATAGAGAGTACCTTCTCCTGGGAAGGAGGAGGAGCCATTTAAATAAGCCATCTCCAGAACCTTCCATGTTCTACAAATTTATTAATGCAGTCTCAAGAAATATCAATGCATCAAGTGTTTATTGTACAACAATATGCTAGGTATTGCCCTTGTCTGTCAGATTATGGATCTGTCTTAATAATATACAACTGTACCAGAACAATTACATGGGCATTCCTGGAGTTACTCTTTGTTACTGCAGTAAATAAATACAAGAATACATGAAACACATGAACGTTTCAGGATAGACAAAAAAAAACTCATTTAAGCACAATCAAACCAGCCTGTTATTCAGTTTTCATAGTATGACAATAATATTTTGCATTCACAACAGCATTCACCTCGAGGTGCTTTATACTGTAAAGTAAAGATCCTCCAGTAATAAAGGGAAAGCTCCAACAATCAGACAGTCCACTACTGTATAAACAAGTACCTGGTGACGGTGGGAAGAAAGAACTGCCGTTTAACAGGAAGAGACTTCTCGCAGAACCAGGCTCAGGGAGGGGCCAGCCGTCTGCTACGACTGGAGGCTTGGAGGGAAAAAATTAGAGAAAAAGAAGCGTTCAGAGGAGGCAAAGCACAGACCTTCACAAAGTTCACAAGCATGCGTGTATGCAATGTATTCTTGTGTCTTTTATATGAGAGGAACTCACAATGACCATAGAATGTCCTATGTAATATGTATAGCTTGCTGGCTAGCAGAATGGCTGTGTCTTGGATTTACATGATTTTATGAATAAAAATACAGCAGCGTACATGTTGTCCTGCTTTTTTGCTTTTATTTAATTTGATGCAATTTAGACTACTGCACCCATTTCATGTTACGAATACCATCATTATAAAGCCAGTGTTTAACTGTTGCCTTTAGATGGAGCACAAACTGGGCTCACGCGTATCAAAATACATACTGTGATAACAATCCATTCAGGTTCCCTCGCTCAGCATAAAAACACAACATTATGAATGCACCTTGTTACAGTTACAAGTTGCACATTCACTGTTTTGGCCGAGCAACATGTGTAGCTAATTTATTTTTTTTAATATGCATTTTTTAATATTTATTTAAATGTGGAGTCTATTTTTGTTAACTGTGTATCCTGATGTGCACTGCCATGTGATTCAGCTAACATTGGGTGTTCTGTTATTTTTATAGGGAACACCAACAATTAGAGACATCAATTTTACCAACCCGCCGTACTTTCGATATTTTATATGCTCTTATGATTCACCACTCCAGCACTTGGATAAACATAAAACCCATCCTTTTATGTATCCCTGCCTTCTCAGCATGTGTATTTATGTGTGGGTGTGAATAGTTGTCTGTACTCTGAGGCATATGTTTTTGTGGGTTTTTTTTTTTGGTTTTTTTTGCCATTGTGTATGTGTCTGTATGCGCGTGCACGAGCATGTGTGTTCTGATGGCTTGCGATTGTGCGTCTTGACCTTTATGGTAAGGCTTAAGAGGAAACAGCAGCAGAAAGAAAACACTAAGTGAACCGTGGAATGTGCTTGGTTTGGGGATTACATTGGACATGTGCATGGTAAAACACAAAACGGAGCTTCTGCTGCCAGGCAAATGAGAGGTTGGGAAAGTGCTTGGCTTTGACTCCGTGTGGCTTCAGTTGAAGCTTTCTCCCACATTCAAAGCCGCGTTAAAGGCTGAGGTTCACTCCTTAATTGTACACTCCTTAATCACTTTGCCCTTCAGTTTGCCGCTGTCTCGACTCAATTCATATGTTTCAGACATGTCTAAAGTATCTCACAAGAGTCATCTCACATTGAATGATGTAGAAAAATCGTTGGCTAGACATTTAGAAGATGTGTTGAATACAGACACAAGGGTTAAAATAAAAATTCTTTAAAACCCCTGACAGCACTTTATTTGATTTTCACATCCAAAAACACCACAGGGAGCACAAGCTGACCAAGCAGTGATGTTTGGTTTATAAAAAGAATGAAATCTGGTCTCCAAATGTTTCTTTGTGCTGTGGCGCCAAATGAAACAGATTTCTCAGATGGATTTGTATATATTTGCACCTGCATGCAATGCAGTCACTCCATCTCTGCTCTTCTGCTTATGCAGCCTTCACCCTCTCCATATGTTAATGCCTAATTAGTATTCATTGCTATGGATAAAAAAAAAATGTTCATGACATTAAATTATACTTTAATTAAGCAAGAATTGGTAAGCAATATCATTAGCTATTGAGAAATAATAGACATCCCTACTTAATGTGCTCTGTAAAGCAACAAATCCCAGTACAGTCAGGCCTTGTTTGTACATCCCTCCATCCATCCATGATAACACATTTCTGATCATCCTCAACAATAATGACAATCATATTTATCATCCCTTGCATCTGATGTCCTTGGTCGACCGCCTCCGCATCTGTGCCCAAATTTCGGACACCTCTTTTGGAGCAATTTCCCACTAATGATGGAGATAGAGGGTTGTGGTAATGATGGCAGACAGGCCAAATCTCAGCCTCAAAGCTGGACAGGGTCTTGGGAGCAAAGTATGCAGGTAGTCAGTATGTGGACCACAGGGGCTAATCCTACACTGGTCCAGAATGATGAACACATATTAGGCTAAGGCAAGTGACCAGGACACGTGTACGGATGGGGGATCAGATGCTACGCTGTGCCAGGTTATGTTTCACGGTAGCATTGGAGAGGAGTGCTGGCAGGATATTGTACCCTACAGGTAGCAGGTGTGTCTGGCTTCACATGTTGTATGCTCAATTGAATTACACTTAAATCAGACTTCACATATGATGCGCAAAATGTGATTATTGATAGAGTTGAATCTGTAGCAGTACAGCTGCAGCATTAAACACACAGTTGTGCTGAAGCTAATAGGAATTTTTTTTCTCTTCCCTTCTTTCCTCTCTACCTACTTTCTGTCTCAACAGCAGCAGATGGTGAGGAACCAACTTCAGCAGGTGGGAATTTTTTATGCTTGGTAACGTGATTTCCATTCATTTGTTTTCGTGCAAGTGTGTGTGTGTGTGTGTGTGTGTGTGTGTGTCTGAAGAGGGGGAGATAGGAAAAATGGAAGTAGCCAAGCCTCTTACTTCCTCCATTACTGCTGGGTCTAATTCCTGAATTGACTCCCTGATCATGCCAGGCCAGAAACAGTCATGATTACATCATTTCACTTCATAAGACAGCCCTATTTAAACTTTCTCTAATAGTGTGAATCTGAGAAATATCTTGTCTTTGTCTAGTACAGAGTTTTGAGATTGAGCTCACAGTCCAATTTGGCCCACTGATTGCTTTTGCATGACTGTTTTTCAGTGGAAATGAAATATAGAGAGTACCTGAGTATTTATCAGATTTCTTTGGGTTTTTTTTTTTCTTTGTGTGTGAGTGCTGATTTCATAATCCATTTACTTAAAAGCAGCATTAATCCACAGCAGTTCCAATATGTTTATTCTAGAGTTAATGCAGTGCATCCATAAATACATGCCATTAGCATCAATCTTGATGTACATTGTATTCACTCTCTAAGGAGTGCATTGAGTGTGTTTTTTCCTGGGTCCAGTAGATACTAAAGTACTTATCTGTGAATTATCATACAGATGCTGCCTTTTAAAATCATATTCTTGAACTAGCATATTTGGTATTCCAAAGTGCTGCTTCTGATTATTGAAATAACTAATGTAACAGGAGTTTTATTTCAAAAGCAAGACCACAGAGGACAACAGTAAACAAGAACCTGATTTATCTTCATCAGCGATGTAATTAAAATGTCACTTCACATCCTCGCGAAGCACTGGAACTGAATATAAACTATATCTTTCTCTGCATCCTCCGCATCTACAATAATTGTCTTTGTCTATGTTGCTTTCATTAATGTTAATCTCTGCTGGTTTGTTTGAGATCAAGTAGGTTAAAAAAAGAATGATTTATTTATATTAGACATAATGCCACAGGAATCAAAGTGGTTTGCTGTAGAAAAGAGTTGTTTAATCTCAGAGTCTGATCACTTAGTCATAAAATACAAAAACACGAGCATGCGCTGTGTACTGTAAGGTCCACTGTGACTTTCTTTTTTATAAATGTGAATCTGTAAACCACCACAGTGCACTTTAAATCAAATAGTCCAGATGTGACTGAAGATTTCCTTGTTTCAGAATCCACCGTGGTAAAAACTGTACAGTACTTTATCATTTAACTCTTCACACACATACAGTTTGCTACAATTCTAACTTTTCCAGTATAAAAGCCCAGTTTCATTAAAACATTGAATTGTTCAATTTCAAATGTCAGTGTTCTCAAGGCAGTATGTGGATATGACGTTCAGTGACTGCTGCCTAGTTTTATTACTAAAATAATGTTTGCCTATTCTTTGCATTTTTTATGATGAAAAATAAAATAAAATGAATGCACACACTTCCTTTTGGCATCGTCACATATCTGGCTCCTTACACAAATACCCATTCTAAATCTGGAAATCATTCTAAAGCAACTTTTATTGTTTTATGCTCATTTAATTTTGCTGCCCTACATGCCAGTTGGCACAATAGTTAATAGGGAAGTAAATTAAATGCTCATTTCAGATCAGAGCAGTGCGAACATGGTAAACAGAACAAAAAAATAATTATCGAGTTTGGAAAATGACCTGAATTAGGTCTGACTTGCGACCACTGACCTGGAACTGGACTGAGACAGGAAAATAGGACAGGGCGATGTGGAAGGCCAAATTGCTCATGACAAGCTTGAAGAATTTAGCATATTTAGCTGCTGTTTCACAACCTTTCATTTCTTTAATCTACAAATTTTGCTCTCCCACAAAGGGGTGGGGGGGTGGTTTTGTTTGTTATGTATGTTTTATGAGCAAAACTCTAGTTTCATTGAAAAAAAACAAAGAAAAAACAAGGTTGTGCTTTGAGCTACCTCAGTTGGAGGTATTTCAACTTTAAAGGCCTTTTTAGTTCTGTTACTAATTGCAGGGGCTGCATAAATCATGTTTTAACAAGAAAACTTGTGTATTTTCTGAATTCTGTTCACCAAACTTTTGGACAATCTCAGTGGCTGCGGTATGTGCAGTCAGAATACCGCAGATGCCACTGAGACTGAAGAGGCATATTTAATTTGAGCAGATTTAATTGTATAACTAAGTGTTGCCAAATAGAAAGCAGAATAGTCATTCTCCGCTGAATAAGCTGGAGCCAGCCTCTGTCAGATTTTCGGAAATGTTATTGGTCTACTGGGAATTTCTTTAACATATGCAATTTGGAATTTTCTAACAAACATTAGATTTTGAAAAAAAAAGTGTTCTCTTTTTGAAGAGACCCTTGTGAGGAAGGGTACGGTGCTGACATTTTCATGGCATTTAGTCTCTGACAAGACAGCCTTCATTTCTGCCTTTCTTTGGATCTTTCTAGAAAGATGGTGGTCGTCAATGTGACCTCTCCTTTTGAATGACATATTCCAGAGCATTTTGTTCCCGCATGAGTATTACTACTTTTACCTTCAAGTGTATTTGTCTGACATTGTCAAATGCTGATGGGCGGAAATGGCAGAGTGGGAAGGGCACAGGAGAATAAAAGGCCAAAGACTCACTAAAAGCCCAACCGTTCGGCGGCTCACGCTGAGAGCCTTGATGTAATATTGGTGGTGCAGTGCCAACTTCCATCATTTGAGATGCAGGATGAATGCAGTGACCATGAGCCCACGAACCAGTGAAGCCATCATACAAAAAGGCTGGGTTAAAATAGATTTGACACAATTAGGGCATATCAGATGTCTCTGCAAAGTAGCAGAGCGCACATTCTGAGCTGAAGAGCTTAAATGTAAATTTCACACTCTTAAGGCAGGTAAAATGTGTGTGTTTTTAAGATTTTATGACAGGTTAACAACATGGTTGAATGCTTACTTGTCACTGTTGGCTCGGGACAGTGTGAAATGGCAGAATTGAAACTGAATTTCAGCTTTGACAGTCACATTTTCATGTTTGTTTTCACACTCGAATTCCATTTTTTGTTATTTAAATTTCTACCATTTTTTAAATAAAAGGTGATGTAAGTGGGTACGTGTTGCTAAGTGCTGCTGTCAAGACGATCAGGAGTTGTGTGCTGATGTTTGTGGTTTCTGATTAAAAGCGTTTCCTTGTCTGTTGTAAAGTTAGTTGGTCCAACATCTGGAGGCTCTTCCCGGGGATCTAATGAAATATGTCACATGGGAACATCAGTAATTCTTTGCCCATCCTGTGCCTGACCCCACATAATGATGTAGTCTACATCAATACAGCACACTTCAGGAATAGTGAGCTACCTTTCTTAGTTTTTGAAAGACTTTAATATGCCATTCATATTTTATATATTGTTCTCTTTGAGTCCAGAAAAGCATAGTGAACAAAGGGCTCTGGGTTCATTTATGTCCACGTAAAGTCAAATGAGTCTTAATACCTCAAGATTCTCAGCTTCAACTGTGATTTCTAAAAAAAAAATCATTATTATTAACTATATAATTTCTTTCGGGCTAAGTTAGTGTATGTGCAGAACATCCACTACTGTCTCCCAAATGTCAGAATTCTTTATACACTTGGGGTGAGCTAATACTTGTGACAGTTTTCATTAAAGATGGAAGAGGACATACATAGCCTTAAACCTGAAAATGTCACATCTTTGTGATTGATCTGCAAGGAAACAAAGGATGCTTTCCTGTGTTTAACCATTGGTCAGGATTTCACAGCTGATTGATTGGCCTCTCCCTGCAGCCAGAAAAGAAATCACAATGCCCATGCTGGACACGACACAGGCTCGCATCAATCACTACGCAAGTCTTGGCTTGTACAGCAGGGCAGCAGCTAGCATTCATATTTCCAAGAAAGCTGCCAGTGTTTCCTCCTCCATGCATTATCCACAGTGTTAGGATGGGTTCTTTTGATATGTAAAGGTCAAAGATCATAAGCTAAGATGCTAAAAACAAATGCTTTAAAACTGCCAGTAATGCAGTAAAGTCCCCTTTGGTTTGGTATTTGAGCGTTCGAATGAAAGCAGTGATGTTATGGCTCACACAGGCCTAGAGAGTGGTTGGTGACCCCCTGTCAACCTTCAGTTGACTGGTTGGCAAGTGGTTGCTCACCAGATGAAATCAGTTGCAAACTCATTACACATTTTTCTCAGTAACTAACTAACTACAGTTACATTTATTTCATAAATGATTGAAACTAGCGTTGGTAAAAGTCACACATGACACAACTCTGTGCAAAGAAAGCATCCATTAATAAAGCACAGTGCCCACTCCCTTTGCTTTTCTGGGGAAGCTGCTTTTTTTCTCCATTGTGGCTGCCCTGCCAGTACTTTGTAGAAAAGGCCAGTTGTTGGAGTGAGTTAGGGATGTTTTTTTTTTTTGTTTCGATTTTTTGTTTATAGAATAAATAAACACATTTTTTCGAATGGAAATTCAAGAATCGGGAAGTTAGTTGAAAAGTTTTGCTTGTATAAACAGATTTTTTTTGTTTATGTTTATGTAACTATTACTTTTCCAAGAAATTGAGAAACTGAATCCATCCCTGTTCTGGTTTGTGTTTTTGCACGTTTTTGAAAAGTTATGTCAGTCTCAGTCCACTGAGGGCACAAAAGTAGCTGTTGCAATTTTCATGTGGTGTTTTCCACTGGCAAGACAATTTGCACTCTCTCAGCTGAATAGTTTTTGATATTATATGCTGAGTGGATGTCAGATTTTTGTACATGTGCTAATGCGATCTGGCATCTGATCCTGACTCACAACAGTTCTGCAGTCCATCAGTTTTTGGCTTATTTTTCAACACACATCATATAAAATATGCAGTATTTCCGGCACATTGAGGTGTTTTTCTTTTTCTTTGTTTCTTCTTTTGACTGAAATTTTTGAATCAAACATAGCTGTCATTCTGAGCACTCTCTTTGTATCTCTCTGCCACACTAACTCAGAATCTATTCCCTCCCTCTTTTGTGTCTCTACCTCCTTTCGTCCACACTTTTTCTGCTTTATGCACTTGCCATTAGGGATGCTGTCAGTACAGCATGGTGCGACTATAGATCATCACATCAAAAAAAGGCCTGAATCCCCCCCCCCCCCCCCCCCCCCCCCCCCCCCCCCCCAAACCCCTCCCGACACCCGGTATA
>VOQJ01047068.1:8986-22657 GCA_015052665.1 Apistogramma diplotaenia | reverse complement strand
TGGGGACGACTGCTTGGGCCAGGGAGAGGTTGAAGATCCTGGTGAAGATCAGGGTGAGCTGGTCGGCACACGCTCTGATCACCTTGCCAGGTACTCCGTCTGGGCCTGTAGCCTTCCTAGGGTTCACCGCCGAGAGCACCCTCCTTACCTCATGCTCCTGGACGGTGAGTGGGATGGTGCTGGAACCTGGTGGGGGGCACTGGGCTGGGGCAGGTGAGTGGTCATGAGATGTTTCGAAGCGAGCAAAGAAATATGAATAAACTGACTTAAAGGGTTGCTTCAGTCTATTAAAAGGGTTCAGGTTTTATTAGTAAAGTACATTTACAACAATATTCAGAAATTCAAATGATGTTGCACTCCGCTGGTGATGCTTTTGTGTCATAAAAGCACTTTGGAACACCAAAGGGCGATCAGGGTCTTGAGAAAAAGCCATTACAGGCATTGCAGTTAACATTTTAATGCACATGGGAGCAAAATGAGAATTAAAAGGGACCATTTTGAAATGCTTATTAGTTTTTTGTTTGTTTGTTATTTTTTACACTAATGTATTTATAATTATTAAAGACAGCAAGTTTGTGCTGGCTATTTTGCAGCATGTTCACAGTTTCATACTACACATTTTTTTGTTCGGTGTGTCAGAGAATGGCTGGATGGCGAGTCTGTCCCTGGTATCCAGGGCAGCAGCAACAATACTTTTACAATGACAATCACTTGAGCAATCACTGTTTCAGAGACTGCTGTTTTACTATGCGGAGTGTAAATGTAGCATACTGTTAAAAATTACTCTCCCTATTTTGGGGATGCAAAAAGAATAACTCTTAAAACTGGTGAATTGTTCACAAAAAATATATATAATACTCCCAGTTTTTTCAAATTGAAGTCATTCCTCCAAGTATTTAGTCAAACAAAAACACATCTGGTAAAAAAAACCAACTTAACCCACGTTGGTGGGTGTTGCCGTGGGTACATTTCAGTCCGCAGACGATGGTGCTCTATTTTACCTCGCAGCTACTCTGTCTTTTCGCTTAGCGCTGTGAGAATGAACCATTGCCTTCCTGGAGGGGACAAATTCAGTGATTTCTAGACGGTGCCTTGGGCCGCCCTCTAGACAACAGGCACCAGCAGCAGTCACTGAAAGCCACACTCTCCCCACACTCCTTTCATCCCCAGTTTCTCCTGTCAAGCAGTTCTACCTAAACACCACCTCACATTGTCTGCGAGTGTACCTGATGTAGTAAAATTTTGTGTGTTATTTATTGTGTGCTATTAAACAGTGTAGATGTGTTCAGGTCATTAGATCACTGGCTGGATAAGGATGCCTAAATACTTGTGTATGCTACACCAGAATGTCTGTATTGGAATGTAACCAATCATCAGTGTCTGTTTTCTTTTGCTGCCCAGGTCCTTGCCATCCAAACCCTTGCCACAACAGAGGAACGTGTGAGATCAGTGAGACCTACAGGGGTGACACCTTCATTGGTTATGTGTGCAAGTGTCCACCAGGTTTTAGTGGAGTTCACTGCCAACACAGTAAGTTGGACCAACCTGTTCACTGTTCTTTATTTATAGCTCCTTGAACCGATCGCAGAATTAAATGCAAATTCAAAGGATCTGCAAGAGTTTGGAAAACCAGCGTCTCTGTCTCCTTTATGGCAATACCATGAAGAGTGATTGGCCTGTTTGAGCATAAAGATTTTCTAACAGGTGTCAAATAATAACCTTGAGCAGCGAACAGATGTTGAAAAGCTGACAAAATGTAAATTCCTGGTGAAAGGACACGTTCAGCAAAATGATAGTGAGTTGAGGAGAGAAAGGAAAAGCTGAGCTTGCTTCCTTTTGTTGAGCATGCTCTTAATAAAGGTTAGTGTCAGAGGGTTTTTGCTGCCTGTGAGATAATGCTCGACAGTATGTTAGACTGGGAACATTCTTCTCACCCTGTGCACAATTTATGCTGCCTTTGAACTGACTTTTTGAACTCTTAAACGAATGCCCCGAGACGGGCCACAATGCTAGTCACCGCCGTCATAATGTATTTATGCATTTAGGTGTGACCATTATCTATCATTATCTATCGTTAACCTATGACTAAGACCTGGACATGTAATTGACAAATGCGTCATTGTGAGTTTACTGCTGGCCTTCCCAAATTTTACACGGAAACAATACAGTGGCAAATCAGCAGTATAGTTTTTTTTTCTTTTCTTTGAACAGCAACTTGCACTGATTCACATTTCAAAGGGGGGGTCAAGGTTTGTGTCAGTAATACTTGCAGCAACTCTTACAAACACAGTCTATTTACTGGAACTGCTGAAACCAAGTACATTTGACTATTCATTTGAAAATGAAGGGTCTTGTGTGATAAATGTCGGGTAGCATGGTGGTGTGTTGTTTAGCACCATTGCCTTCACCAATCCACAGCCAGCTGGAGGCCTTCTGTGTGGAGTGGATATGTTTGCCTGATGTCTCCGCGAGTTTCCAGGCAATCCGGCTTCCAAAGACATGTGCATTCATTAGGTTAATTGGTGATTCTAAATTGGCTGTAGGTGTGAAAGGCTGGCTGTCTCTCGGTGTACCCTACCTCTTGCCCTGTGATGTCAGGGATAGGCTTCAGCCCGTCTGTGACCATGAATTGGATAAGCAGAAGCAAATGGATGGATGGACATAACAAATGTATCAGCAGACAATCAATACAAACCTTCACATTTTACCCTTTCGGATGGCTTGCGGGATTTAGAAATAGCATATAGCTTTATTTGTGTGTGCGTGTGCACGCGTGCGTGCCAAATCTTGCTAAATCCCACAGTATGATATATAGGCCAAGTTCTGTGGCTTTCCTGTCTGTGTGTGTGCTTGGCTAAGCATTGTATTAGTCTGCATAACGCAGTTGTCCTTCATCGCCAGTGTGCTTGTAAGTAATGGTTTTAATGTATCATGGAGCAAACTGTGCTGTGTGAAGGCTCCTTCTTAGTTTGTAAGTGGAGAGGGGTGGGAAGGGGGGAGCGGAGACAGAGACATTAACCAGTACCTTATAAAAAAATGTGCACCAAGGTTAAAGAAGACAGCAATGTAGTTTTTAACTCGTGTTTTTCATGTTGTGCTGGTCAGTGTCAGGCACAAAACAAAACCAAATGGAGGGGAGTACATCAGTGGTGTGTCATTGTGTTTGTTCCCAGCCTGAATTGTGAGAAATTGGCTATCATTCATGTCATAATTCAGTTATTGTTTCCTATTATGCCTTAGGGTGGTGAGAAACTGACTTGATACAGTGTAAAGACGCATTAAAATCTGCCAATTTTACTCACGGACATTACATCTGGATGGAACAGAATCATGTGAAAGAGAGAAGAGAGACATTAATAATCAAATCTCTGTCTGGATAATTCCTGCAATTAAATTATAAAGTCACACGTGTAATTGTCCCGTTAAAATGACAGCTTAGCTGGCTTTGTAATGCTACGTTGTTGGCTTTAATGCATGATAGGCTTAAAGGTACTTTGTGTAACTTCACAATTTGCAAAATGTAACAAAAATCTTTACCAGTAGGGGGGCAGTATTTTATCAGGACGTTTTAATAGCTCATTGTTGCTGTATTAAGAATAAAAAATGCATTTATTGAGATCCATGTGGTTTAGTGGTTAGCACTGTTGCCCTTCAGCAAGATGGTTATGGGTCCAAACCTCCTGGTTGACCGGTAGCTTTTTTGTGTGGAGTTTGCTTGTGCTGGTTCCAGCACAAGCAAACTCCACAAACTCCACAATGAGCTATTAAAGCGTCCTGATAAAATACTGCCCCCTACTGGTAAATATTTTTGTTACATTTTGCAAATTGTGAAGTATGTGGATGTATACTGTATATTAGGCTAATTGGTAGTGGATGTGAGCACTTTTTATCACAAATTAGATTAACAATTTAGAAAATATGAATAGATGGCAAATCTTCTATTTACTATTTCGGTAGATGGGTATGAAGTGTTAATCAGATCAATTGATTGTATTACTTTTGCATGTTGATCCCCACTGCATCTAACCACAGGATTTTTTTTAAATAGACAGAAGCTACTGCTGAGTACACACTTAAAAAACAGCTAAATAATTGTGGTAGGCTAAGTCATCCGCTGTTCTATGAGAATGTAGTTAACCTTTGGGTGCACTCTCAAATTTGCAACCTTTCTCTTTGTGAGGTTATTCTGTTTGTGCCACACAGCTTCATAATGAGTTGGTAATGCTACATTAATCAGTATTATGGCTTTAGTGACGTTAGCGAGTTAGCTCCCTTCGTAAGCTATTTCTACATGCTGTACGTTAGCATTAAGTTGAGTGAGTTCAAGGTCGCAGCATCATGATTTCTTTTTTTACCCACCAATAGCTGTTTTCAACTTAGGAAATTTCATAGATGGTATAAAAGATGGATGTACTCACTGGTTTGTGAAGTTCAATTCACCGTCGCCATGCAGTCCTTTTGAAACCGGATGTGACGATGAGGGGTGGATCTGCCTGTGAAACCGCACATTCATAAGCGCTAAATTACAAGCCTGTATCCAATGAGTTTATCTTTTATAATCCTCTTTGCTGATCCTTTGAATGACCAAAATTTACTAAATGGACTATTCACAAGAAATGAGCAGCCGAGACCATGAACTCAGCAGAAAAGTGTTGACAGAGGTCAAAGCAGAGGACTGGAAGCCTTTGCAAACACAGCTATTGCTCCTGAACCCTTTAAACATTAACTTTAAACATGTTCCATGTCTTGTTTTGCTCCGGCTTTTGTTGCTTTCTATTTCTCTCATATTGGATTCGTAGCAGTTGCTTATTCCCATACTTTTGATAGAGTTAGTTACTTCTGGACAGTTTTGAATTGTTTTCAAACACATTAATTTACAAAAAGCACCTTTTTATGAAAAAATAATATAAGAAACATGAATCACAAGATAAACAACATTTTATGAAAGTCTGACCTTAATTGACCTTGAAGCAGAGGTCAGAGGTCCATAGCAAAGTCATATTTAGAATCCTCGTATGTCATTCCCTGTATGACTATATGTTGTCAATTAAAACAATGGTAGTAAGAGACAGATTTAAATAACTCTATATAGCATTGTACTTTGACCTTCAGATCTATATATTGATCTTGAAGAAGAGACCAATACACATACAGACCACACCAAGGCTTTTTTTCTTCAAGGTCGACTTAGTGATTTATTACGTTGACCCCGAAGACCTTGGTGGATGCAAGCCAAATTTTAACGGCTTGTTAACATGACCCGACTCTGCACCTTTACAAAGTTTTATCAGAATTCATTCAAAACTTTTTAAGCTGCTGTGTTTACAGACAGAATGACACACGTGCATGCACTCAATTGATGATAATTGATCATTTTCGCTTGTGATGGCATTTTAAACAATGCAGAATAAATTTGTTTCCATCTATTGATTAATTAGTCTCCCCATTTTTAGCTTATACCTCTTGGAAAGCCCATTTCTGATTATTTTAAAATATTAAACAGAATTATTAATGGAGCAACCTTTTTACTGTTATTTTAAAATATACATATAAGGATATTAGGTTAAGGTAAGTTTTGTCAAATCCGATCCAAAACACTTGCACTATATTATCATCTTTTTGTTCTAATTTTATCAATAGTGAAGTGAGGGATTGTTGGACAGAGGTAGCAAGGATACAAGAAGTACAAGCTGTTATTATTATTGACTTTTGATTACTTAGTTTCCTTTATTTTTAGAATTTAACTGTTACTGAGTATTCCTGATATGATGAGATTTTCACATAATGCCAGATGCTCAAGAATCACAACTAAAGGTGGTGACAGTCCGCTGACACGCTAACTGTGCATTTAAAACAAAAGTTTAACGAGCCTGAGTTCACTCGGATGCTTCATATGAAAGCAAATTGCCGAGTATTTTGTTCCTGGCCTATCAGCATCGAGGTGATTTTTTTACCGCACTTGTGTCAAGTTGATTTTTAAAGCAATTCTGCTTTGATGGTAATATTGTTCTGTTTTTTGTTTTTTTTAAAAGCCATTTAAAATCAGTTTTATTCTAAGTCTCAATCTTATCCGAAAATCATGGCTTTCTCTTGATCGGTGTCATCGCGTTTATTATTATAGCCATTATCATCACAAAGTCATTCATCTTTCACATAGTGTGGCGTCATGTCCCTGTAGTGACAGGAGAACAAATGCAGCCTTATTGGGCAAGTGGCCAAGCGCTGTAATGAGCTGTCATAGTGTGAAGATTGGGACTGATTGCCTCAGACGTCATGAGGTTGCAGATCATTTTTAGGGCAAACGTTCTCAGTCAATCAAGGACAAATGTTGTATAAACTGCTGTAGGTAATTTTTTTTTTCCTGCTGTAAATTTCTACTGTAACGTCTCAAGATAAACAGTCTTGGGTTACATACACACAACAAATTGTAAGTCCTGTCTTGGAAAGAGCCAAAGTTACATACAGTAGATAAACTACTTCAGGTTCGGCAGTTTGTTATTCAAGTAAAAATGTGCTGCAAGGTTGTTGTTAAAATTAACAAGTTAATTGAGCTAAACTGTCTCTTAGATGGAAAGTGTTCACTTTCTCATTCGATCTCCTTCCAATCTTTCATAGCCTGCAGGTCCTTTGACTAGATGCCATCTTGTGCTCAAGGATCGATATGTTTCTTTGCCTTTCTTTCTTTTCTTTCTATAAGACACAGACAGGGTAGGATTGATTTCGGAGTGGGGGGGGGGGTGTGAAATGCTTTTCTTATTTTTATGCAGCCTGTGTATTTGATCATGTATCGGCGGCTGCTATAATTCTAGGCCTGCTGCCTCACAAGCCTCTCGCCACAAGATTATCAGCCACTGTTTATAACTGTGGCCTGATGCGAAGTTGCAGGGACCCATTAGTGTTAGTCAGTTCACCTGGGGGCTTTTCCGAGATTGTCTTTCATCAGCCCGTGAGGAACAAAAGAGACTCCATAACTCACTCTGCATGTTATGCTTAGTACCCCATTTATTGACCTGATTATTCTATATTGTAGCTGTTAAGCAGGTATTCAGAGATGATTGCAGACTCGCCACCTTCCCTTTTTCAGTTTGAGAAAACCGAGAAAAGAAAAACAAATTAAGTGGTTCCTTTTTCACCCTCGTTTGGTTTTTTTGTGCTCAATTTACTGCTTAAGACAATCGCAGTAAAACCTAAGGCAGCACGGATGAGTGAAGGACTACAACAACAGCTTGTGCTTGTCACTTCGCTTCACCTTACCAGCGCTCTGGTTACCTGCCACTGCATCGCAGGAGGTGAGTCTACAACTGCACATCTACAGTATTTTGTGACGGCAGAGAGGGGAAAATGGAAAGCCTCCTGTAGAGAGCACTGAGAGTGTACAGTAAGTGAGGTAGAGAAAGTGTGGTGGGCTCTCGCCAAGATTGAGGCAGCTGTTATCTCCTTTAAATTGTGAGGCTGTGCTGTTAAAGCGACTTCAGGAAATATCGCAGTGACACATGAAGACTTCCTTAGCCGTTTGTAGCTGGTTGGTTGCTTAAGCCTGAGCATTTATAGACATGGAGATGGTGGCTCAGGGGGTAGAGTGGGTTGTCCACTAATCAGGAGGTCAGTGGTTTGATTCCCAGCTCCTCAAGTCTGTATGCCAAAGGTTCCAGATATTCACATGTATATTTATAAGATAAGTTAAAGAAGTTCTTGGAGAACTGAAGAAGCCTTTCACGTGAGAGGTGAAACATCTTCAAGAAACTTCAAGCTCCATGGATGCTGATAATTCTGTCCCACCTAGAATTCCCAGAAGTGGCAGACACTGCGTGAAGGTTAACAGAGTTAACATGTGGAATGTGCATGTGTTCATTCGCTCTTTTCTCCACAGTGAATTTTGTTCAGTTAAATGCAAACATTTCTAACCAGTAAATAGGCCAATATTTTCCAGCAAATGATGCTCCAAATTGTCACTGCATCCACAAAATCGGCTTCACGGAGTACAGTTGCTATTTTGATTAGCGCTCCGGGAGAAAGTTGGTAGCATACAGAAATCCACTTACTGTCTTAGATCATATAAGCAGTACAGCTGAATTATGTTTAAGGGCGGATTTTCACTTCAAGTTAAAAAAAAAATCTTTTTTGGAGGGGCAGGCTTAGTTAAATGGATTAAGTTAGATTTAAGTACAACTTAAGCTGGTGAAAAAGTTTGTTGAAGGAAAACTTGGTAGAGAAGCAGGAGAAATACTTTGTCCATAGAAAGTTAATCTATTTTCAAAATAAACAGAGGCATGGATTTAGTCACAGTGCCCGAGGTCTGTACTTGTAGCTATAAATCGGCCTCATCTTAACAGCCTCAGAGTTGCAACATGCTTGAAATTTCACTGAAATTATGCTAATCTGCACTGCAGTTTTATTTTTATATGAATACATTAGCATGACTAACTTTCGGCACCACTTTGTTTTCTGAGTATAACTTGTATCTATGCTCAAAGGATTAAGGACTTAGGCAAGACATTTAGCACACACACAAACACACACACACACACGATTGATTTTTGTGCTGCTTTATTCCAATCTGCTCATCAATACATCAAAATGTCATTGTTTTTAATAAAGTTATTCTGTTAAATGTTGTGAAATTCATCCCAAGGCCATCACTGTATCAAAGATCTAAAAAAAGAAAAAAAAGAAGGTGCCCACCATCCTGAAGTGGCCTCAGAATCACTGTGAACACCACCGGCCTCAAGCTTCTCCCTACTGTTAGATTGCTGTGATGTAGATGCTGTGTGGAGAGCACAGCCATTTCCTGACACCGTCTCAACATTGCATTCACAGTCCCACAGCCCACCCACTGCTCTCAGTCTGTGGCTGGAAAGCTGCATTTACAGGCCGAGATGAGTGTAGCGATTCCTGGGGGAAGGGTCTATAAGTCCAACAGACATTCAAAGAAGTGACCTCAAGCACAGAGCCAAACCGACAGACGGCGAGAGCGTGCCTGTAGATCAAAATAAGAAAAAAAGATTGGTATGCCTGTGGGCCAGCAGTCGTTTTGTTTCGGCTTACTGCACATTTGGTCTTTTTTTCCCCTTTAAGCATCAAACACCAGAATTCCTCTATACAGACTTCAATCAGTACATCCAACATAGCGATGACTTTTATGTTCTTTTGCTTTTGTGTGAATAAATACAGATGAACATCTAAAACGGTGGCGTATATGATATTTGAAAGCAAAAGAGAATATCTGTGCGCGCTATATTGTTTTCGAATGTGTTTGAGGGAGGGGAAACAATCAATAAAGCAAAAATAAACAAAAGAATAGCATGCCATACACAAATAGTGCACGCGTTTTATGTAGTCACATTGTAGCATCAGCTTTACTTTAGGAGACAAAAGGCAAATGCCTATAATCAGAGATCATTAAATGGGTTATAAAGACATGGTTTAAGGCTTGGGTGGTGTTATTTTTAGGTTATTGTTAGCACCTGAGGAGTAGTAGTTATGGCTAAGTCTCCAGCATATGATCATAAATTATTGTAATGTCCTGAAATAATGAAAACATGACTTACACTCAGTGTGACAGTTGTTTTTTCATAGTGTCTCCTGGTGAACAAGCCATTCTTGGGGCGTCTATGTAAATGGTGTAATAGAAGCAGATGTTTAACCAGCATTGGCTTACTTGACAGGCGTGTGATTATTTCCATTGTTAAAGTAGGACATTCTTTGCCTCCTTTATAATGATGTTCCAGTTGGCATGTAAGGAGGTTTCAGTCAAACCCAGAGTTGGGGACGCTCTCACCTACAGTACTTCCAGCAGGGTGTGTGTTGTTGACAGTTTTCATTTCCATTTTGTCATAAAGGCATGTCAGGCATGTGGCTTTAACAAAGGGCTACATGTTACAAGCACAGAGGCTGTATGTGCAAATGTAATGATGATATTAAACGTGCTTAAGAACTTTACTACAAACCTGAGTAATTTCAGTGGGTTTTGGTAATATAATAACTTGGGAAAGGTGAAGGAATAGTAATTAATAAGCAAAGTGTTTTTTTTTTCATTTACTTACATGCTTACTTATTTAAATAAAAATTAATATAAAAAACCTTTAATGATCCCACAACGGGGAAATTTGCACTAACTGTGGACCATCCTAAAGCAGCTGAACTTAATTCTGCTCAGTTTTAGTATTACCCTTTTATCAGGTCATTGGTACAACCCCCCGCAATCATTTCCAGGTTTTTGTGTGGCCCCATGGGAAAATTAATTGGCCACCCCTTGTCTAAAGGAATCATTCTCTGTATGGGCTTTGGGGTTTAGATAGCCTGCAGGTAGCCTGTGGACATTATGCAGTTCACTGCATGTTGTGGGATGTAGATATGTCTGAGTGTCCTCATCGCCATAGCGATAGTAACACCAGTGATGGTGACAAAACCATTTCCCCTCATTTGTTTTTGGCAGTGTACATTAGAATAGGAGCATAAATATAAGCTACATTTTGTGTGTCCTGTTGACATGCAAATGATTTTCTTTGTAGTAGAAACTATTTTCACCATTTTGTTGGGCAAATCCTGGCTTTACATCTAATTTAAGTCCCGGTTTTATAACACTACTTTGTTGAAGGTTAATACCATTTGTGTCTCCCTGCAGTGTGCCTCAAAGGACCTTTATTTGTAAGGAACATTTAGGTGGGTGGAAAGATAGTTTTCCTATAGAAGAGCAATGATTCTCAGCAAGTGGGTGAATAGATTTCTTGTGTACCTGGGCCAAGAAATCAATATATATTGACTATATTTTGACTGCCAAAACCTCTGAGTCATATAATTTTATTTTATTATCTTTTTCTCTTTATAGTAAGTGGAGATGTTTTAGGGCACTTCCATTGTTGTTAATGGACTGAATCTGCAATGGAGATTGAGGTTAGCATACACAGGTAGATAGTGGCACACCTGTCACACACTTTGCAGTATTGTAAGCTATACCCTAATAACACTACAGGTGGATGTTATTGATGATGTGCTTTTTTTGATTAGATGTCATTGCACTTTGTTGCGTATGTGTGTTGGCATACTTTCACAAAGGGAAACCCAGCCAAAGATGAGCTTTGTACTTGAAATGTCGATGTCCTCAGGTATCCTGCTGTCTCTCTACATTCCTGTAGGAGCTGACTCTATGTAGCCTCTGTCAGAGGGCAGTTTGGATAACAAGCTGGGGAAACAAGCTAGTATCAAGGTGTTTAGGAGCACTTTTGTCTGTGCCTCTGACACCAGTATTTCACTTAGCCTTTTAGGTGGAGCTTTCTGTGTGGAAGATCAAACAGACAACTGCTTTTCCAATATTGTCAGTGTTTACTTCACATCTGTCAGTGCTCTGGCCTGATATTGGTCATATAATTGTGGTACATCACATTTTCCATATGTCTTCAGTAAGAACTCACGTTTGCAGATCCTTTGAAATAAAAATGCCTGTATTTTGAATGCATTTTGAGTTAAATGACCTGTCCTTCTTAGTTGGTGCTTTGCCAGCAAAATTACAGCACGGCATAACATTGCTGTTAAAATGGAACATAATGGCGCGGAACGCTTTGAGGAAGGTTAAGCTATATAAACTAATCAGAGTAGTGGTCCGACGTGCAGCGTTGCTAGGAAAACACAACTTTTTGGGGAATGTCCAGCAGCACTTTTCATAAAATGATACGGTGACCAGAGACCAGAGAAAGTCAATGACATTTGGTGACCTTAAGTGACAATGGGTGAAATACACACTGGTGACACGGTGATCCTACCAGGCAAGTGACCAAAGCGGCTGCCAGGGAGAGTGTAGGATGCTGCTGTTTGGCATGAGACAGGGTGGTAAATACATCAGAGGGTTACCAGGGCAACTGGAGCCTGGAAAGTCTGCCAGAGACCAACAGTTGACTACGTCCATAAACAGTACTTGGAGAGCATTTCACAGTTCAGGTGCTACAGCTTCAAAAGCTCAAATAAGCTTTTGATAGGACCAGTATTTTCTTGACTTACCACGTTGAGATTAAAGGAGAAAATTCCAAAAAGAAAGCAAAGGAAAGAAAAAAATTGCTTTGGAAATGTGTACTTTGGGTGTTCTGAAAAAAACAAAACAGGTGAAAATAATGAGACTGGTATTGCTGCAAAGATGTTCAGGCATTTCCATTTTGTTTGTTTCCAGCCCTCTGCACCCATTCACCTGGTTTATGTGGAGGAGTTGTTAGTGAACGAGCTGTTACCGGGGCCTAATTGTGTAAGGCTCCCTCGGTCAGTTGAGCTGCGTTGGCGCCTCCTGGCCTCTGCAGTAAAGATGGGCCACGTTGGCAGTTGGCCAAAGCATAAATAGAGATGCAATTCCAAATCCCAGATGGCGAAAATAGTCAGACTCCATTCTACCCAGGGCTTTTGGCTGCTACTGCAAGCCCAAACAAAACACTGATAAATGTTGTGCTTGACTAGAGCGCCATTATTTCAGGATGGTCAGTGCGGGCCAAATCAGCATCAGTGTTATTTTTCTGCAGGTGAAGTTCATTCAGTGTAGCATATAAAGACATTAAGTTAATGGTGATGAGGAAAGTGCAATGTGTAAAGTGTAGCTGTACAGTTTCTTTTTTAATCAAAAATATCATTTGGGAGAAAAGATGTTATGTAGATGAGTAAATGATAGTATTTTTTGACTAAATCAATGATGGAAGTGTTTTTTTTTCAGTACCTAGTAAATACAAAATCATAAAAAGGGTCAAAAATTAAATAAGCTGAGAATATTAGTGTCAAATTGCTCTGCTGCAAACACTTTTTATCCAAACTGGAAATGCAGTTCACCATTTTATGAATACTTTGATTTTTCCCTGGTTAGATGTTGGTGATCCCCTGACTTTTTTTTACCCCACTTATGGGATTCTTATTTATGATGGTGCTCATATGTTTTTCTGTTAGACTACTTAATAAAAAAAATAAGTAAATGAGTAAGAAAGTAAACAAATTTTACTGTTAAGACAATTGCACTTCACAGACTGGCACAAAATCTAGTACAGGCATGGATCCCAGAATAATTTGGTAATTGTCTGATTTTTTTCCCCCCCTTCAGCTACCTGAATAATTATAATATAATATTCTGTTGTATCTTAACACCAAAACAATAATATGTCACCTAAGAAATATTGGCATGTATGAATAAATTAAATCAAACATTCGGGGGAATGAGCAAAATAACAGCAGCTGGAATAAGACAAAGCCAAGTGAGGTAATAACAGTAGTACAAAATCTCCTGTGTAGTAGTACATGTCAGGAGATGGCATGCTTGACGTATGTTGTGCTACTACTATGGGGAAAAAATAAGCACAGCAGTTTCTTTATTACAAAGTTTTGTATTACAACATGAGCTGTGGCTCAGGAGGTCGAGCAGGTTACCTACCAATCGGAAGGTTGGCAGATTGATTCCTGGCTGCTCTGTGCTGTGTGCCAAAGTGGGCAAGATGCTGAACACCAAGTTGCTCTCCGACGCAAGCATTGGAGTATGAAAGTGTGTGAATAGTAGACAGTAAGCACTTACTGTAGCTTAGTTTCATCTGGAAGTGCTTGCATAAATGGGTGAATGTAAATGTGCTATATAAGTGCTTTAAGTGTTCAGTTAGAGTAGAAAAGTGGTATTTGAGAATGAATCCATTTACAGAAGGTTGAGAAATACAGTCT
>VOQJ01047067.1:6723-18459 GCA_015052665.1 Apistogramma diplotaenia | reverse complement strand
ATATATTATGACAACTCATGGTAGGAAAGCACAGGTGTTACTAATAGCATTATCAATGGCTCTGTCCTGTGCAGGTGTTCCAATAGGCCAGGACACTATGGCAATGAGCCAGCATGCACAAAAAGCAGAGACGTGACCCTGAAAGAACTAAATAAATATAGCTATGCTTTTTATTTCCATGCACTCTTCTCTAAATGATTGTAATCCTGCAGGTTCCCCTTCATTTGTACATGGAAACCTATTTGCTGTTGATTATAGGACTTTATGAGAAGAAGTCACAAATCCAGATCCAGAAGCATACATGCTTCCAATGTACGAGTGTATGTGTGTGTACATGCATAAGTATTTGTGTGTTTGTATGTTCTACTGGGACCTCTAATTAAGACTCTGGGTATCTGCTATCTGTCAGCACTGATCGATCAGCCTGGAGAGTGACAGCTCACCGTGCATGTGTGTTTATGTTGTGTGTGTGCTTTTTGCTCTTCATGCTCTCTGCTTCATGTCACGTTATTTTGCATGTACCACACTCACAGAAGTATTACCGCTTACTAATTTTGTCATGCATGTACAAACTCACACCACTAAAAAAAACCCCAGTGTGAATGGTCTTTTCCTGCATGCTCATCAAACACATCACAAGGAGGACGAAGCATTGAACAGATTTGCCACACAAAGCACGCATACACACCAAAAAAAATGCCCAGAATTATGACAAATATAGTGAGAATGTTTAAGGGCATTTCCAGGTTAGCGTGTGCTAGTGAGAGCCATTGTGTTTCAGGTCTCTAAAATATTTTTTTATTCATGAAGGGGAAAGATTAAAAATCATGGGACAGAAGATGTGGTGTTGCATGCTCACTCTATTTTTTGTGCGCTTTCTTCCTCTTCTTCCCACACATGCACAGATAGAGCTGTTCACAGTTGCCCAACAGTTACTATCAATCACCTGGCTGTTAGAGAGCGTGTGTGTGTTAGTGCTAACGCTGTTGTGCAGGACGGCGAGTGAGTGATGGCGGTGACAGTATAGACGGCATGTGCTGTGAAATGTCACCGTGCCGATCGATGGTGTTTAACGAGGCTGGAGGCTGATCTGGACCTCATGCTAACATGAAGCTCTTCTCTCCGCCCTCTTCCTCCCCCTCCTCACTTTCCTAATCCCTCTCTACTCTCCGTGAGAGCCTGAGGGTCCCCCAGGAGAGAGACAAGGCCTTTTACCTGTCAAGAGGCTTTTGTGTCTGACAAGGCACACACCCACATGCACACATCTACACACACACTTTTTTTTTTTTATTATATACAAAAGTAGCTCAAATTTGATGTTACCTTTTAAAAAAAGCACCATTTTGTTTGCATTTTGCGAGGATGAATTTTAAAGAATCAAAACACAGGACACAGTGGTTCAGAATAATCAGAACTAGTTTATGATTTCAAAGTGCTGAACAGAAAAATCCAGTGAACCAAAGAGAAAGAAAAAAATAATAAAATAAAAATAATCGAACAGGAAACTCTAACCAAAGAAGGACATTGAAAAAACAGCAACTTTTTTTTCTTTTTTTTGTTTCTCTTCTTCAAAAAACAATGCACAACTCGTACCACAATATTTGAAAAAGCTAAAAACACTTCAAAATATTAGTTTTGTATATATATATATTTATATATATATTTATATTTATATCTATATAATTTGATTTTTTTTATTTTAAAACCGCCGTTTTGAGGGTGTGAGTGGGTGGTGGAGGCCTAGGGAGATTCCCTTAGAGCTGCAGTCTGAGACACAAACACAGGTCGAGCTGTTTTGACAGGCTATGCCAGCTCTTGACAGCTTATAACACACCATGCATATGATCCTGGCTTCTCTAAGTGTACACACAAAGACAGTAGGCAATCATGTCCTCCACACTCACACATCCTCCGCGATATAAAATGAAAAGAAAAAGAGCATGAACGTGGAATGTTTCACCCCTGGGACGTACGGCTATCTGTCGAGCACCCTCCTCTCCCCGGCTTTCCCGCCGTCCTCCAGGCGAGCAGGTAGGGTGTGTGTCTGTGCTTCTAGCCCTTCTCAGGGTGTAAGTGCTTCAAAAGCCAATTTCTGCCCATGTTCATTCCTCCATACTCCTACTCAACCTATGATTTCAAAATATGTTAATAAAAAAACCACATAGTAGAGCAGGTTCAAGTCTGGGTGACTCAGTCATTGATCGTTAGTGCACAGTATCTCCTCTGCTGTCTAAAGCCAGATGGAGACTGCCTTTCTTTTAACTACTGACAGTACAGGACAAGTTTTTGTATTAAAATAATTTAGAGTTTGAAATTAAATTGTTTCCTCCTCCATCTCTTCCTCTTGTGGCGAGATAGCACTTAAGAAATTGCACTTGTAACTAAGAGCCCACCTCAACAGCCACTTCCACGTGTTTATGAAACACCTGTGTCCTGCGTTGTAATATTCCTGCCCGCCTACGCTTATGCTGTTCGACCTGACATCTCGGCACATTTCAAAACAATAACCCCCCCCCCCCCTTTCCTGCAAGCAACAGCTTTGGAGATGTTCTCCCTTTCACACTGCCACCTCTCCTACCCTCTTTTCTAAACAGAAGTCCTCACACAGAACGGGCCGGGCCGAAACACAGAAAAACAGTACTCATAAACGTCGGTTCTTTCTTTCTTTTTTTCTTTTTTTTGCTGAATAAGTTGCAACCCAGACGGAGAGAGGACAGTAAAAAAAAAAAAAGTCATTTTTCTCCCGTCCACATCAGCCTCATCATCCTCCCCCCATGCGGGGAAAAACAGGAGGATCAAATAAAAAGTGGTAAAGCATTTGAGTAATTGTCTTTTATACAGGTGAAAAGCATTTAGATGGTAGTCCGTTTGAGTGAAAGGCGCTCTTGTTTGGTTGTCCCGTTGAGTCAAAAATATTTGATTGGCTCTCCGTGCGCTGCATCAGTCTTGAGCGAGTGCGTCTCTCTCTCTTCTGGGTGTGTGTGCATGCTCCTTTGGGGAAAGGCCTTGACAGGACACGGCGTGGGTTTATTTCACTGCGTGGTGAGCCCGCGCCATCAGTAGGGCAGAGTGTCCAGGAACCTGTCAATCAACGGTGGAGGCGCTACCAGATCCTCCAGCTTCAGGTAGAAGATTCGTTGAAGGCCCTGGGTCCTCTGGGAACGGAGCTCTTCCCTTATACCCAAAATACGACTCAGAGGAGGGGCAGCCTTGGACGAGGAGGACGAAGGGCTGCAGCCCAGATGGTCTCTGAGACAGCAGATCACTTTATTTTGCAGCTCCTCGACACGTTTTGAGTCCTTCAGACCTGGGACTTGCTCTGTGGATGGCAAAAAAAGACAGACAGAGAAAGAGATGTTAGGAGAATAATCATTAAATGGCCAAAATTAAGTCAGGGGGAAAAACTACACACACATATACATACATCAGAGCTCATTCAGCTGAAAGCGCATTAGCTACATCTTCTTTTATATTGAATTCCACCTCATTAGCCCGTATGGCTCATGTTCTTAACAGGCCTTAACCTGGCTCATTCACTACAGATCAATACGCAGTCTAACCTAATAAGCCCCCCCCCTCCACACTGTGTACGTTCACATGCACGGATATATGAGCACATATATTTTTTTTTAAAGATTTGCACAAAGAGACAGAAAACTAGTCAGTGCAATTTAAGAAATTAAGACAAAGAAAGCAACAAAAGTGCTCAACAGTTAGCTGATTATTTGGCCCCGTGAGCAGCAAAATGAAATTAGAAATGCACGCGCGCACACACATGTACATACACACACTGCTGCCCATAGCAACTCCAGTGGCACTCGTACAAGGCTTAATGTGACACTAACTCATTCTGCAGGGAACAGGGTGTCCAGCCCCCCCAAACACAAACACACACATACAGGCACACTACGAGCTTTGCTGCAGGGAGGCTGCCGCTAAGACCAGTCTCACTTTGAGGTATCCATTATCTGAAGCGTATTTACTGTTTGTTTATGTGACTCTTTTGTTTGTTGTGTTCGCCGCTGCAGTCACCCCTTTCACTGCAGCTTTCAGACCTTGCACACAATTTCGCTTCCCTGTCTTTCTTCCTGCTCTCCCCATCCCTTCTTTCTCTATGAGCGTGAGCTCCTGGGGAGAGATCGATGACTGCCTTTCTACACAAGCCACTCTGAAGCGGTCGATCGCCTGGTGGCTCTGGTGGCTCTGTCGTGGCTTTGCGCTGTGTGCTTTGCCGAGGTGGCAGAGCGCCACTGAGAACGCCGCAGACGCCATTCCAGAGCAGTGCTCCACGGTGGGCTGGTCGATCAGGCACAGAGTTAAGTGCTCCCCCAGAGAGTGAGGATGGGGTTGAGGGCTCAGACAGAAAAAAAGAGCTGGAGGAAGAGGAGGTTGCGGGGGCAGGGTGAAATAAGGGAGCTAAGAGCAGAGGGACGGGTATTTTTGTTCTTTTTAGCCTTTGCACATTACTTTACAGAAACCAACAACGTAAAACTGTTTAAACAAAAAAATGAACATAAACACTTGACTACAGGCTACTCTCAGATGCCTCGGGCTGCATTTCTGATGCATTTCACTTTTTAAAAAAACCCTAAACTTCTTCCTCTTCCACAGCACATCAGGCGATCAGCCGTGTGCGCTCACAGAGAAGGCTGCGATCCTGCTTTCATTTTTCACACATGAACACTGATTAGATGGCCAGGTGTGTGGCAGGTGCAGCAGGTGCTTCTGGGTATCAGGTTCTTGTTTCAGGGCAGAGATGTGTGGGAACACACATGTGTGTCTTTAAGTGTGTATCTGACGTTACAGGATGTGTCCACCTGATCACTGTCACGGTGAATCACCAGCAAGCTAAGCTCTGAACAAAAGAAAGGTGTGTGTGTGTGTGTGTGTGTGTGTGTGTGCGCGTGTGTGTGTGTGTGTGTTCATCTGTATATTTACATATTAGCAGGTTTATGGTAGACAGTGTTTATCGGGAGTGGTGAGTGAACGTTAATTTTGAGGAAAGGTCGCTGTTTGTGACCATAAAACTGGGATCCTCTGATTTTATTTTCTCCTGTTAGTAAGTTTGTGATTGGAAATCTGTTGTTACCTGTGAGCAGCACAAGGGCGGCCAGGCAGGCGAAGGCAGAGGTATCCAGATTTAGGTTCTGGAGGTGAGTGGAGAATTCCTGGATGGAGTCCAGCCACTCTCCGAACCCACGAAGGCACTGGAACCTGTGCAGCACCAAGCCGTTGCAGAACACTAGTTTATCCTCCGACAGCATCGACCTGAGGAACCGAAAGGGAGAGAGACGGGGACTGATTAGATCGCAGTTCTAGGGAAAATACTGCATTTTCCCTCATGTATTGTAAATATAGCTTGAGATGTTGGGGCAAGGAAACAATTACAATAAAAAACAATGAGAAAACCTGGCAGTGTGTGCACTCACGCAGAAATGGGACACACATCAAACACAGGCATGCAGCTGATTAAGGTTGTGTTTCCAAATTACAGGATTTTAAAACATTCCGGTGTTTCCTTGTGGCAGGGTGGGGTGAAGGGTTAGGGCAGAGGATTTCTGTGTTTGTGTGTGTGTGTGTGTGTGTGTGTGTATTTAGATAGGTAAACTGTTATGGCTTTAATATGCCCAGGCTGTGGTGTGCAGTGGAAACACAAGGTTTTAATAAGGAAATGAAAAGGCTTTTCAGATGTATTTAACCATCACTTACTCACGACACACAACATCCCACTTCATTGACATCAAGCAGAGAGGGAGAGAGAAAGCGCGCGAGTGCAAGCAGAGTATGAGAGCGCGCTATGACCAATCTTTATTAGTGTCTAAAATAGGAGCATGCTCTTGTTTGGAGAGCTTGTAACACTGTTTAGTTTAAGAAGAAGATGAAGGGTTGGAGTAAAATACAAGAGATAGAAGATATAAGACAGAAAATGTGTACTCGGAATACAGATGATATCAAGAAAGGAGCATTAAGAGAGAGAAAAAAGGGAATTAGGGTGTAAAAGGAGGAAAGCCTCAAATTGCACCCTGCACAAACTTTGGTTTGGCAACTATGACGATAAGATGCAATGCTATTTGTGTTTAATTATCCTTACTAAAGTTCAAAAGAGATACACTGTTAGCCAGACACATGCACAAAGATGAGAAAGCATTAAGAACAAACGTCAAAAACAATTAGCACTGGTGATCAGAGCCAAAATATTCTTCTATTTCCTGGAGATCACAAGCAAAAAAATACAGAGAAGAAAGTGAATAACAGGAAGAGGTTGAGAAATGATGCCCCTCACCGATCGCTGGGGAAGAACAGCAAATTTGTTTTGATTTCAGTCATTCATTATCATCTCCTCTAGGCTGAGGTTCAAGTCCTGACGTCTTGCCGAACATCTCTCATAGCATTTTTACGATTGCTTACAGCTGTACGAGGTGCGATCGTAAAGTTCCACTTAAAAATCAAAACTTGTACCTGATCTAAATTTGGTTAATCAAGTTATATCTTTGTGCACGTCTGAAGTCAACACAATTCCTATTTATAGATCCCTCCCTGGAAATTCTGCTCTGAACTCCTGCACTTGTGTGTCTGCAATTTCACCTGGAGCCTCCGACTTTGTACACAGACCACTTAACTTCTGTGTCAAACTGGCCCCACGGTCATGCTGGGGATCATCGCTGCTGAAGAAAACAGCGTTAAAGAAAACAGCGTTAAACAAAACAGCGGTTTTCAGTAGAAGAGTTTGCAGTGGTCAAGACCGAAGGTGGTGCGGTAGGCAACAAGAAGCATGAAAGTCATTTATTTTTGACATTCCTGCTGTTGTGGCTCGTGAATTCTCAGGATTTCTCCAATTTCATTGTACAGCTGTATAATGACAATAAAGGCTATTCTATTCTATTCACTGCAATGCCCTGCGGCATCTGAGGGAAAACATTCGGCATAAATAACTTGCCCAACGCGATCACCGCTCACTCTTCCCCAAAATGAAATTCAAGTTGAAGGGTTGCTGTTTTGACACAGTGGAAGCGATCCAGCGTGCATCACAGGTGCACAAGAGCAAAATGTGATTTGAGGAACTAACCTACAAGCAGCAGCACTGGTCAAGAACACCTGAAGGGGAAATTGTCCAAAATGAAATGGGGGTATGGTTTTTGATTTTTATGGGTGGAGTCACTGCACTTCATAATCTCACCTTGTATGAACACTGATGGGGAGAAATGTAAAAATCATGGCCGCTGGTTTGCAGCCTTTGGCATCAGAATCCATTTGTGGAATTTCAGAAGAAAAAGTGCCTGAACAATCCTTACAGATGCAGGTGTTTCGTGACGGATTGGTAGGTAGACGTTGCCGCTTAAAGAACAGATTAAATCTACTACAAAGAAATGACTGGAAAGTTGGGATCAAAAATTGTGATGCTATATTAGTACCTGACAGAGGCTGTATTATTGCGATTAAGTAAACGTCCCTCTGTTACACTGAGCTGATTAAATAATATTTCATAGTACCATTTCACCCATGTAAGATAGTACCACTGGGTCAAAAATACACTGATGAGGCTGGTAGACGCGTAGCTAGGCAGATGCACGCACACACACAAGCACAGCTGGATGTCTGCCACACATTCCACTCACCCCTGACTACGCTGTCACCACGGTAATCGACCAATAACCACAGAAACTGTTAGGTAACGGGGTGCTTACAGCAATGCCGGCCCAAAAGAACGAAGCAAATTTACTCGACGCACACTGAGCACACACTCACAAGCATACAGACGCACGCTTGAGCGAGTGTCTGCAGGGCATCTAGGTTCAACACAGGGTCAACGCAGGGCCCCGTCAACAAGGAGATGCGTGGACCGCTGCATCCTCCGCTCCCATGGAAGACAGAGAAAGTAAGACAGTGCTGCATTTGTGTGTGCTTTCCTCTCTGCCGTGGGAGTTTGGCTGATTGGAGGACGAGCAGTGTGTGTTATGTGTGTGTGCTTGAAAGAGGCCCCTATGAGTCCACCCTTTAGAGTGAGTCAGAGTCCCAGCCTGATCACCTCTCCTGCTGGGACTGTGATGGCACCACCCATCCTCTGCCCACCCTGCACCTGGACCTACACTGGGAGGACAGAAAGTTGGGATTCGACATCATCAGTGAGTGTGAGTAAGTGTGCCTGTGTGTCTCACTGCGTTGGTCTCCTGCCCTAGACGACAGCGCAGACAAAAGGATGAGCTTGTAGCCCATCTCCCCTCCCCGCCCCCCTTTGCCCATAAATTTAACCAGCCGCATGCCTTACAAGAGCAGACCGGTAACCCTGGGCAATTCTGAGGCAAAGATGGGCCGGGGCAGTCACAATGGCACCACAGGTATCTATCAGTGAGACACACGTGCTCTCTCCCTCAAACAAACACGCACATACATCACTGCATGTATGAATTAAATGAAGCCCATTGTCTTTTTATGTCAGTCAGCTGAACTGAATATGTATTTCCTTCCATAACAGTGGCCCTTTTCAGTTACTCAGCTGACTAACTTTGAGATGGAAATTGATCCTGTCAATTCACAGTTCACAATGTTAGCACAGTTTTAGCCCGAAGAACACACACACAGATCTCTCTGTGCGTCAGATATCAGACGAGCAGAGCGGAACTCTGTGGGTGTAGCTGCTGTCATAGCTACAGACTCCATTCATAATTTGGTTCATATGGCGATTACTCAGCTCCACTCCTCCCACTCTGGAGATACACCAACACAGCAGCACGTAGCCTTGCCAGCACAGTTACACGCTGTACTTTAATCTGAAACTAACCGAAATGCCTCTTGTTCTTGAGACGATAAGCATTACAAAGTGTCTGGTAAAACTTTAAGTGGGTATGATTCAAAACACTTATGAGGTGTGCATATTAGTGGACATCTAAGTTTGAAAGAGGTGTTAAAAACGAAACACAGGCTACATTTCTGCTTCCTAACCTGTGAGCCAATCGCAGGACGAACAGCTCCAGGAAGGCAGAGTCTATGAGCATGTTCTGATCATCACGCTGAAGCTCAGAGAAGCCGGGCAGCCGCTCAGCCCAGCACCGTGTGGTCTCCATCGAGATGGTGAGCAGCCTGTAGAAGAGGTGGATGTGCTCTACGTCCGAGGAGGAGGATGGAGGGTCAGCAGCGCTGAACTGTGGAATAATTAAAGAAGAGAAATTACTGGAAGAACTCAACTATCTGTATATACCAATAAATAGATACATGATGCATTTCTCCATCTGAAATTTTGTTGGGGCTTGGTACCTGGCTGTAGTCAAGGTCACGAGGTGTGCAGTGGGAATAAGCCCTGAGCAGAGCAGAGAGGAGGCTGAGAGGTGGAGAAGGAGGAGACGGCTCCGTCTGCAGGGGGCTCTTTGGTTTCGAGGGCAGACGACCTCTGCGCCCCTTCAAACTATCAGTACGTACCACTGCAATCCACAGAAAGACAGAAACGAAGAGGTTTTCAGTTAAGCGTGAAAATGCACAGCGAAGTTCTGCTCTCCAGCTGAGTGGCACATCAGTGTTTTATCACAGTAAAATTATGACTGAAAGGTTGGGAGAGTTCTCTGCAGCAGCACTACCAACATTGCCATGATCCCCACACAGGAGGCCACGAGCCAGCAGATGGCAGTGGAGCTGTTCTGCAGGCCGCAGACGTGTTAATGCAACACACAGACATATACAGTATGAGTTTTGTGTGGGTTTGTTTGCGTTTATGCATGTGGATATGTGGGTGGGGGTATTACAGGGTGTGAGACAGGTGACAAACCTCAGGGGAACGGGGGCAGTTTGAGTGTCACGCTGATTCTACACATCATGAAAAATGAAATGTGTGTGTGTGTGTGCGAATGTGTACTATGCAGCCACACTCAGCACATCAGGTGTGGTGACACAATGACACAATGGGAGAATCCTTCGAGTATGATGGTCAGCTTTGAGACGCTTTTAAACCACACTGAATGCAGAGGCTTTAAAGGTAGCAGGGACTAATTGGTATGATGTTTGTCATACTTTCATCAGACCACAGAAAGGACTTACAGCATAGATGTGTGTGATGCTACCACAGGGCAGGTCATTACCGGCCTATTAACCACTGACTGCAGAGATGAGTGTTATGATATGACTGCAGGTCAGATTACTGTTGCACTATCAGGATGTGTGTGGGAACCAGGTGTGTGATCTCTTACCTTCCTTCACCATTCCCACACTCAGACACTTCTGAAAGCGGCAGTACTGGCAGCGATTGCGTCTCCTCTTGTCTACAGGACAGTTCTTACTGGCCAGACACACGTACTTGGCGTTTTTCTGCACGGTGCGCTGGAGAAAGAAGAAACAGGCATACCGATAATCAGCCTCCAAACACAATCAGCACCTAATATTTGATTTGTTTAATTCAATTTCTGTCCCCCCACACCCCCCTTCCTTCCCCGTCAAAGAATGAAAGCGAAGCTCGCAGGTCAGATTTTAATTACGCGCTGAAAGGCGGCGGTGACATCAGTATAATTAGATAAAATTAATTTTCCAACAAGCCTCGCCTGCAGGAGGGACAATTTTATTAGCGCCGCAGCTGACAATAGAGATCCAGCGCGTGGCGTGCGGAGGCGGGTCCCGCGAGACGGAGGGACAGCGGCCGCAAGAGCTGCGTGATCAGATTGTTTGTGAAGCTCGCGGGTCAGCTCGTGGCACCTTCGGGGCCTCGCGCCTCTCCCAATGGGCCCCGAGGGAGCTGTTTTCTCCTCCGCTGGCTCGCGCGATTATTACTGACCTTATTAAAATGAAATCAGAAACGGGCCACGTGGGGGGCGCGCGCTCAGCGAGTAAATGGTGGACAATAACAGAGATTGTATTAGCGCCTATTCTCTTTTGAGCGGGCACCTATGGGCCAATCCTGCGCGCTTGTAACCGCATAAAGTTGTGTATGAAGACGAACTAAATGACTGAGAGTGTAAGGCAAAGTGAGTCTGCACCGTCCCATTTAAAACTCTTTATTCGCAGTACAAACAAACCACAGAGCAATATTATCATTTCCAGTGAGGCCTGAAGGGACCATACTGTTAATCTTTGATAACACCTCGGCAAAACCGTTAAATACACAAAAATACATACATTACGATTGCTGTTTTATGCAAAGTGTTTGCAGGCTGTGACTCCAGTAGTCCACTCGGACAGCGCCACAGCAAACTGTAAATTACACAAGCGGAAGTGCAACGGCTTCCCCTTTTCTTCAACGCCTCTAAAACACATCAAAACAAATAAATCCAATTAGGAACCCCTCGCGCCACACATGCCCGTGCCCCCGGGAGACCAATAACACACCAATTATTCCATATGCTCTGGCGCGAGTGCGGAACCGACGCGTAATGGGCGCCAGTGCCGGATGAGAGCCGTTGCCATGGCACCGCAGATCGCTGAGAATGTCTCCTTTCATCCCTTCAATGGTCGGCGACCCGTGTGCGCGAGGATAAGTAAGTTATGGTCATTAATGTGGTTGAGAGGGGGCATGCATCCAGTTAAATGAAGTCCAAGCTAAACATGACGAAGACTGTACAGTATGACGCACAAAGTTGTCGCGCGCCAACTTTTTTTTTTTTTACACCTTTAAGGAGGTTTAAGACATTTATACGATATTTCTCGTACAAGTTGTCGAACAGTAAAACCAAATGACTGCCTGGATCCTGTTCTAAAGATAACCGTGACCCTTTCCCCCCCCCCCCGCCCCTGCATTTTAAAACTCTCGTTTCTCCTCCG
>VOQJ01047062.1:2601-14287 GCA_015052665.1 Apistogramma diplotaenia | reverse complement strand
GGCTGCGGTCGGATTTGTTTGATTGCCTAGGATATTACGAAGTAATTCCGTCATCGTCGATCAGTTACATGAAGTTCTGATGGAGTTCTGAGCCCAGACGGACACAGAGGTAGGGACCGCTTGTTTCTTCTGTCTTCTGTGTGTGTGTGTGTGTGTGTGTGTGTATGTATGTATGTATGTATGTATGTATGTGGCCTTACTCGCTTGTTTAGTTGACTTTCTCCCAAAATGAAAGCAGCACAAAAGCATTCCAAGAAAAGGTGAAAGGCACTCGCACTAACAAGGTTGGTTTCAGATTGCTCCGACCACCTTTGACAGACAGCAAAACAGTGGAACCTAAAATATGAGCTTGTCTTACACACAGTGCCTATAAAAGCCTTAACCATGTTTAACCAGAGCAAATTTACAGCCAGCAGCAAAGACTGCCCTGTCCTCTGTTTAATCCTTATCCTCACTATTCTGTCACAGTCGGCTGAGTTTTCTAAAGTAAACACACATGTGAGTGTTGAGTCATTGCTGTATACCCAGCTATTCTTTTGTCTAGTGTTTACAGTCTGAAGTGTCAACACCAGACACAGTGTTGACATTCAGGTAGAGCTGGTGTAAATTGCTTGCTTGAGCATCTGCTCACCATCCCCATCAACCGAATGAGCACTTTAGCTGCCTGTGACCGCATCTGCTCAAGGATTTCTGTCTTATCACAAAAAACAAGACTTCTGGGAGCCTTTTTGTATTAACCTGCATCCATGCTTCGCAGCACGTGTATATCTCATGAGCTTCAGTAATGGCACAATCATATTTTCTCCAACATTTGTTTATTTTGGTAAAATACCAGCAAAATAATGTGAAGATTGTGACGGGTTAGTATGAGGGGCGCTGCTTCCAGATCCTTTTCTCTGGATTCCTCCCTTTCCCATGCTGGTTTTTGACGTTCCTGTGTTTTCCATGACTGGTTGAGATCTGAGCCCTGCAGCCAGTCGGTGCACCTCCAGGGTCTGCGTGTGTTTTTGCAAGCTTTCTGTTAGGCTTTGTTTAAGGTTTGTTTAGGTGAGGTTTCATGGGTTTCCTGTGGCACATCAAAACATCAGCATCAAGTGTCTCCTCCAGTTTCTCATTTACATTTGCAGCATTTTCCAGTAAGAATTTGACTCTCAGATGTGTGCGAGAGGACAGGAGAGGAACAGGAGAGAATATTTTTAGAGGTGGGGACTGATCAGCGACATTTTTATTTAACGCAGACTTCCTTGAAGCTCTGAGATGTTTTCCCTTTCATCTCTACCAAAAAGCACCTCAAGCAAACATCATTTGAATCCAGGAAGCAGTCCTTCTCAGAAACGATCCTGTCCCGTTGACCGCTGAAATAACCAGTTTTTTCCACAGGCTAGTGATTTGAAAGTAGCCACACTGGCTCGTGTAACATCTGATTATAGATTGCAGATGGAAGAGCAGGTCAGCTGATAACAGCCTGTCCACAAAGAAAACAAAACTACTGGAAGTCACAAAAGAAATTACAATGTGATTTAATTCTAAGTGAGTCATTCTCCTCTGCCTGCTGCCTGAACTCAGGGTTTCCCCCACGTGCCAAACTCACATTAACCCCTGGCTACAACTGCTGGGTGCAAATGTCATGCAAGCATGTTTCATGTGCAGTGAAAATAGCATCCAAAAACATCCAAAATATCCCTATAACCTTATTGTTTGTTCATCATTTATTATTCCATGAGCACTCACAGTAATATTACAGTGTTTGTTTGTTACAGTACATTTTACTGTTCGTATTAGTCATAGTTTGGTTTTCTAAGAAAAGACACGTGAAAAGGAAACAGTGCAGGAGCTCTTCAGCTATGAGCTGCTGCTGCTTTCGTTTCAAGATGAATGAACGAGAATCGAGTTCAAGTCCTTAAAAGTGGAACACCGCTTTATGATTTTAATGCATTACTTTGACTTTTGTTGCTGCTGTGCACAGTGTCGCCACAAGAGAGTGCTGTTTGCAAAAAAGAAAATACAACACGCAGCGATGGCAGCTGTGCTCATTAGATACTCGGTTATTGATGTCACTGAGAACATGAAATGCAAATGCTCGTCTGCTGTTTACCTGCTGTCATTATAATTTTGTATTAACTGCAAATATGGAAAATAAAGTGGAAATCATTGTTAGTTAAATACCCGATCCTGGTCTCTTCTGAGAGACTTTGGACAAGATGTTCCTGGAGAAACTGGATTTCAAGATGGTTTCAGACACACAATAATTACACTTCATTCTTTCAAACAGTGCATATGATTAGATAATATTCATTTTATTTCACTCAGTGTGACTGCAACCAGAAAACCAGTCTACAGACACATTTTAATGTGCAATGTAGAATCATCTGACCTGTAATGTTTATACATTTGCTTAGAAACCATATTTAAAATTTTCTGTAAAATGAACAGTCATCCACCAATTTACTGAAAAGGTGTCAAATTGTGCACCTGCTGGTAAAACATTAAAGGCCTCTGATCAAAGCCCGAGTCTGCGAAAAGAACCCACATATTTACAAAGGTTTCAATCCTTGTAGGCCACAAGCGAGTTTCAGCACGGCTGATTTTAGGTGATGATAAGAGTCAGGTTAGGGTGGGGAAATTTCCCGATGAGAGGAGCACGGGTAGGCAGGCATTGACTTGTTTAGCGGAAACATTTATTTCCTGTGACTGGGATATTTCAGTGTTCTAATTTTAATCATCTCGTTTGATTCACTGAGTTTCAGGGGTCCAGTTTGCCATCAGCTCTTTCAGTGACTTTTAGAATCATTTGACATTTCCTGCTCGAGTTGGTTCAGAGCGGGAGGCTTTCAAAGACACAGGTTGTGCAGAACGACAGCAACAACTGTGGCTCAGACTTTGCTCTGCAGCTGGTACAGAGTGTAATGTTAAGATAAAGATCACGATACACAACATTAATGACGCTCTTGGGGCCTAACTTCAGTCAGTGAGGTGTGAAAAGGGCTTCCTGTGCTTGTACAGTGCAGCTTGGAAGGAGGAACATGCAGCACGTGTTTCTTCTTCGAAACATGTGCGGATGACAGTACTATTACTTATTTCTATTTTGTTCTAAGGCCTCCTGAAGTGAATATAACAGCAGCCTGTTGTTGCCGCCCAGATAACGTCTAATTTGAGCAGTTATGAACAAAGTATGACAGCCTGATCTCACTCAAAACATGATAAGATATTAGTAAGTAAGTTCAATGATCAGGATTTATTTTAAATTTTCGTTGGTTTTTCACTTTTAAAATCAGCCCATAATGAAAAATTACCATTTAAACATTTCTATAATCAGATTTTTTGTATAATCGATAAATGTGCAAATATATTATTATTATTATTGAACACATGATGTTTCCTACTTTGTTACAAAGTCTGTGATGGTGTTTGAGCAAGGTGCTCAGTCAGCAAATATAATATTGTGTTGTACATAAAATTACCCAACAGGACAAATGTGATTAAAATCATCTCCATCTTCAACTAAAAAGTCAAATCAATAAGTATGATGCAGTAATATAATGCCTAGGATTCCACATAATGAGTAATTTTACATACATTTGTATTTGAGACAGATTAGGATGATACAAAAAAAAGAAAAGAAAAAAGAATGTGACCAGTCAAAAGAAGTTTGTATTGATTTGTAGTAACACTCCTCTAAGAACACAGTGGACCCAAAAACTGATTAGTAATTATGAGGGAAACAAACACATATCTAAATATTATATCTGCAGATCAGTAAATCTGCACTTCTCAGAATCTGTTGCATCCGTTCTTCTTCTTATCAGGGGCATCGAGAACATAAATATAGTGTTTTCAGGCTCGTTTGCATCGGGTGGCCGCGCCCTCATGCTGATGCAGTACAATGACAGCAGCGATGCACAATAACCTGAGAATGCTTCTGCAATGAATCACTTTGCAAAGTGGCAAAAAAAAAAGCAAATGTTTGAATCCTACAGTACATAATATATACACAATATTACAATTTAATATAATAATATTATAGTTTAATATAGTGAAACTACTTGAAGTAAAAGTACACATTTTGCAGAATCGCACACAAGTTGTGACTGGATCATAATTATTGATATACTTTTACTGTATGCTCATTAATGTTAATTAATGTTTTAACTCTTCATTATCTACAAAAGCCTGCCAGACTTTATCTTTACATTTTTACTGTACGGCCATTTGTTGTAGAGAAGAGAGAAGACTTAATTAGAAAGAGTCTAAAGGGTACATTAGAACTGTACAGGGGTAAATGTAACACATTACACTGCACACGGCACTGGGCTGTGAGTGCTCCAATGCACCCTTCTTATATGTTATATCTGAGCTGCAAGAGGAAGAGTGAAGATGTCCAACAGTCCCTCCTTCGTGAGCTATGACCGTAAACACTGTCTGATTATTCCTGCCTTGAAACCCTGTGGAACATTCATGTTCCCTTCCTAACTCTTAAACATCAAACCTTTATTTCAGGTTCCACCACCACACACAGAAACAAGGATCAGATGGTGGCCTGATCCACGGTGGAAGCACACTATAAACATGTCACGTTAAATAGAGCATGCTTCACACAATCACCGGCGGTTCTAGACCGGCGAGCGAGGGCGTGGAGGGGAACATCTCAGGAGGAAGGCTGACTAATCACTTTCTTTGTAAAACTTCTCACACTGCAGACTTGAGGACAGAAAACAGAGCGATCTGAATCACCAGACGGCTCTCAGAGCACGCGGCTCTGGTGATTATTGCGCACAAGTTGCTTATTTTCTAGTATGTTTTTATTTTATTTTTTAACTTAACTGAGATATTCGAGCTTCCCAGTGCACAATGACTACTTTTTCGTTTTGAAGCATGCAAGTTAAAGTTTATTGTGAATCATCGCATGACTCAAATAAACTCAAAATCAGTCCATTTTTATCTGCTTATGTGTTAAAAATGTGTTTTTTCTTATTTCCCCTTAAAAACAAGGAAAGCTGTTTGAAGCACTTAAACTGCTGCTTCTGATTTGGAATGAAAAACGGATTTTTCCAGTCCTGGCGGTGTGTTTATAGTGCTGGATTCTTTGAAAGCATTAATACGCTCTGAATTTATGGCGCAGAAAGTCATTTCTGCTCTTAAGTTGAGTCACAGCGACATCGTTTGCTTTCTGACACCTCCCGCACTTCAGAGCTGAAGTTGTTCGAAAAAAAGAAACGACCACTCGACGGCGAAAAGGAGAAGTGGAGTGGGGCTGTTTCTGCAAATTTCAGGCAACCTACCGTTTCTTGTCAGTCTGTGAGTCTCATGAACCGTGTCAAATGTGTCCCCGCCCCCTTCCCCACGAGCGTAAAAACTCCCTGAAGACGTTTCCCCCCCTCACACACTCTCAAGAGAGCAGCTACTGAGTGAATCATGATTGTGAATGGCAGACGACTGTGGGTGTGAGATTACAAAGTCACCGTCTCGCTCTTTCAGGCAGATCTCGGCAAAAATGGTTAAACGTGGGTCTCTGAGCTTCTCAGACTCCAAATGTTCTCCATGTGTAAGCCAGTCACACTGTGCCATCCTGGGTGAGTGTCTAGAAAACACATGCTGTCTTTCTACTCTTTTAATAATTAATAAATCAACTGTGTTAACTGCTGTTGTTCACATTCAAGGTCTGATCCTTGTTTACTGTGCTACTCTCCCCCTGCATGTTGAAGCGGCTTCAGGTAGGCTTGTGTTTCTTTTTATCACAACATTTCCACCGATTCATTTGTGTTGTTGTCACTTAAATGTTGATTAGTTCTGTGTGCAGCGCACTTTTCCAGCAACTTGTGGTGCGCCGCTGTGTCAGGGGACCACAGCAGCAGCTAGTTCACGTCATCTGTGAAATAATTACTTGTAATTACTTACTTATAATCGCCACAGAGAGGAACAGTGTGTTTGGCTCTGTTTACTGTGACCTGCACACTTGTTCCTCCCTCGTTTAACTCTGCCTGCATCCGAGGAGTTACATGGCAACTGTTGTGATTTTACATTACACAGCCATGATAAAAAAGAAGTCAGTCCTAAGGTTTTATCATGTCCTATGAGAACAGTCCTCCTGTAACCTGGAGGGGAACAGGTCACATTCAGAGTTCTGCTCTGAAATCAGCTGGATGTGCCATGTTTTCCCTCATTCTTTCATTTACAACATGTCTTAAGTGTAATGTAGATTGACTGCCTGATTATTACAATTTACATGTGCAACTCGTTAAGCTGTACATTACTAACATCACTCATGAAGCCCGACTGCGCAGCTCCAGCAGCAAAAATGACACAATCTCACTGGAATTTGCATATTTAGGTTGTGATGCAGAAAAGTTGTGTTTTCTACTTGATTTGAATCTGCTGCTCGGGTTCTTTAACACCGCAAGAACAGCAGCTTCTGTGACGCTGTTTATCACCAAGAATACCCAACCAATCAATCAAATGAATTTCACTTTGATCTGTCAACCAATTAAAGTGATGCTCTTGATTAACTCATCAGCATGTGTGAGTGTCTCTGCAAAAGCAGAACTGACCTGGTCAGGTGTGCTAACACAGTGCTGAAGAGGAAAGACATCAGCAGTGATCTCCCATCACTCTGCAGTGAGAAAGTGCAAAACACATAAGACATCCGGAAACCTTCCCATCAGGACGTCCCAGTGAATTCACACCAAGTTCAGACCGTGCAATTCAAAGACCCAAGAGCTGCAGCTCAGCCTCTACAGGTCACAGGTAGCACGTTGAATGTTAAAGTTCATGACAGTCCAATTGGAAAAAGACTGAGCAAGTATGACTAGCCCTTTGATGCACAACATGGATGAAAAATGACCCGCATTCATTTTCCAGGTTATTTCATGCTAACTGAGTTTTTCTTTGCCCAATTTTTTGAAATCTATTCATTTTATCAATGAATATTCCAAGTATTCTTTAAATGTCTTGTTCTTAATTACCACAGATCATTAATTTATTATTTTAGTTCCTACTTTATGAACAAAAAAAGAATTTTATACTACCACACATGGGTGATTTAAAATTAAATGTCTTAATATTATTTAAAAAATTTATTTCAAGTAATGACTTAAGCAGTTAATGAGGCCAAACAGTTATTTATTTAATATTTGCAGCATGTTTGTCATTTTGTCACACATACACAAACCTCCTGATAACAGATAGCAGCGATTGAACTGAACTTTATCTGTGGTTTAACAACTGTAAACTGGTGAAATGTGACCAAACAAAATAAAACACAATTGAACACATCACCAGAACACAAACTGTCATATGAATTTTTACATTTAACCCACACCTTCTCACTGCTCAATATGCTTCTGGAGTTTGGATGTGCCATCCATACACCTCTTCATATGTGGCATGACAAGCTCTTTGCCCAGCTCCCTGATAAATAGCTGGCGTGCATTACTTGGACCCAATTTGTTAGGTGGCTGTAGCTTAGGAGGAAGAACATATCACCTACCAGAAGGTTGGTGGATCAATTCCTGGTTGCTCTGGGCCAAAGTATCCTTGGACAAGATACTGAACCTCAACTTGCTCTCCAACATTTGGCAATTTATAGCATATTGTAGCAGAGAACCATGGGCACCTCCTTGTTCACCACAGACATGTGTAGTTGCTACCATTTGTTCCATTGTGTCCATCCTGCTTTTGTTTTATGGTACTACTACTTCTACTACTTCTTCATAATGACATTTTTTCTTATGTAATGTTAGAACAGTTGAAAACCACTACTAACATGCATTAGATGGGCAGAAGGTGCTGTGCTGTGAAATATCTGACACAAGCACAATTCACAGTTCCCACCAAATGTTGAGGTAAATGCCTTAAGAAAGGAAAAATAAAAATTATGATTTGTGCTAAACAAAAACAAGATATTTACTGCATGTTTGGGAAAGTAAATGACAGAATTAATTTATTTCAAAAGTATATCATAGAAACCCTCAATATTACATGAAATAACCTGGAAAATAAATGTCTATGATGATCAAAAACAAGTTAATTGAGGAATTCCGTGAATACTGAATGATGAAATAAATTTATTGCAAAGATATAGAAGATACAAACTCCTCCGGGTCACTTTTGACCCATGTACTGTATTGCATCAAAGGGTTAAATCAATAGTGCCACTGTGAGTCAGTCAAAACAACCTCAACATCGCGCTGGCAATAAAAGTCCAGCACGATGGAAACATCCAGGACACTACACACACGTCGCATCTCATGCTGAACCATATTCATATTCCATGCACTGCGGCTCGTTGACCTTGGATGGTACTCAGTATAAGAGCACATGTTCTGCTTGTATTAAGTCTTGCTTCTAATCTCCTAACTCATTATAAGCAGATTGATGGTGAGTCATGAGGCATTCTCTTCAAACAGAAAGGACCAGGTTATGAGCTCTCTTGGGGATTTTTGGTCTGCTGGCCCCCATGTTAAGAAAACAGCCCCACTGGGATAAATAAAAATGAAGTGTAGACTGGCATTGTTGATGTAGCTGATGCCTCATAGCAACCACCTTCCTGTAACCTAATGCGATTAATTGCACCTCCAACCCATTTGATTTCTCCTTTCAGCTCACCTTCCCGAGAGATCCCGTTCCCTCCCCTTGAAATAACCCAAGATAACATTAATGTTCCTCGGTCTAAAGAGTATGCTGTCTGAGAGCAAAATTCCAATCAGATACAGTCTCTCAAGAGGCCCAATAGTGCGATTAGCAAATAGCTTTTCAGTGAATGAGGTAATAATTGACCTTGCAGTGACACTCGGCTGTGCAACCTGTGAGCTCAGCCTTGTTGCCGTATACAGTTCTGATATGCCGTTGAGTGATCTGTGAAAGATTGATTTGGAGGTCTGACTAAACTGAGACGCCTGTTTCTGAGGCTTTGATAATGACACATTAACTCTGCAGAAACACCTTCTTCTTAAAGAAGCATTAGTGTTTTCTCAGAATTAGCACAAGTTAGCTCAATTGCCTTTGTAGCACCTGCAAATCCAGTCAGGTTCACAAGAGCCATGAGATCATAATCAAGAGTATTTCTTTGTTTCAGAGCAAACAGCGAGCAGCTACTGTACAACCCAGTAAGGCTGCAGCTGCACATGTGATGAGGCAAAGTTCATCACTCTCACTTGCAAAAAACTGGACGAATATTTATATGGCGCTTCCCACTTTAACTGAGCACTCGAACTGCTTTTTACTACAAACCTCATTCACTCAGTCACAAAGAGTTGAACACACTCACACACTCCAGTTTAAGGTTCAGTGTCTTGGCCAAGGACACTTTGACATGTGGACTGGAGGTCAAACAACTCTCCTTCCACTTAGCAGACAACCTACTCCTTCATTGATGTGTGGCAAAATGATCCTACTGCTCACTTTATGTGTGACCTCAGTAACAAGTTTCCTAATGGGTTTATGGTCTCAAATGCACATTTCAATGCTCAATTAATACAATGTTGTGTTATTTTGGTGCATTATGGTCTGATAATTACATTTCTTTTTCTCTAAATGTTCCTGTTTTGTTCCTTTGTTTAGGTCAGTAGTTTTATTATTGTTGACAAGAGAAACAATTTAGATACTGAACCAGCTGAGCATATATTACACAATAATATAAAATGATATTTCCTCATGTACCTCAGGTTTGTTTTGATTTTATTTGAAAAATATTTTTATATGTGTAATGTATGTTGCTTAAAGAAAAGTAGAATCTCTGCAAAGCACTTCTACTCTGCTGCAAATGGGAAGTGATTAAATAAAATCACTGATACACAGTTCAGATATTCTGAGTCTACAATGGCAGTGGTCAGATCCTTTCCTGGGCTTTTGGTTGACTATGAAAAGGTAACAGTCTGAACAGGACTTCACACTGTAAGAGTGAGATGGATGGGCCTTGGGAAAATGTGGCAAAAAGGAAGATCTGCAGGATCTGTTGGAACAGGCCTGCAGCCTTAGTTTGAACTTGACTGGACTGTCCAAAACCGGTGCTGCAGAGCTACGGGTAGAGTCACACTCAGGAGCACACTGAGCAGCTCTTGAAAACTCCAAGACACGGGATGAGCAGCAACAAATTCCACTGTGACGTCAACAAGTTTACGCACCAGTATGGTCCTTCATGGGAAAATAATAATAATCTGAATGCACTGAGCTTGGAGCAGGAGCTACAGGAAATCAAAGCTTTGTTGTGGAGGAGCAATAAAAGGAAAATGGCACCATCTCAAATAAACAAATAAATAAATACAGGCAGAGAGAAAATTTGCTTTTGCAGGGGTCTCTGTAAAGAAAACCATCCTTTAAACCAAGATGCCCAACCAGGATCGTGTCAGAGGAAAAAGCCCCAAAAGAAGCGGCCCTGACTGCTTAAATTATTGGCTTGACCCTCACTGTTGTCTCCACATCATTTAGTTATATATTGATGGTGTAACAAAGTGTCCTTGGCCAAGACGTTGAACTTAGAGTTGCTCCGGATGAATATATTACTGATGCATTCACTTTCAACACAATTTGATGCTCACCAAATAAATAAATGTTTCCTTATACAGTAAGCAGTGTGCTACTGCACGGCCTTTCATTTACTTTGAGCTTACGTTGTGTTTGAAGACTCAGATCAAAAATCTAGAATTGGGATTATGAAATGTTACCAATGAAACACATTAAAATGAAGTTGGAAATGTGGATTTTTCACAGTAAAGGTGCCACATTTACAAAGTGTAATTACATGATTTTCATTTTGTAAACAATCTCCCTGTTGGGGCTAATAAAGCAGGGATATGGATAAAAGGTACTGATTTGTAAATAACTGGACTGGAATAATTTGAGCTAATTATATAATATTGCACTAGAGCATATTTCTAACCAGGCAGTTCTCCTTCTCAACAATAGTTTCTTTACAGAAATACATTTTAGGGTGAGCTTGAAAGAAAGACAGATGTGAAATGTATAAGTGAGGTCGGAGGTCTAATGTGATATTTGGATGCAAATTATATGTGTGCGATGTGATATTCAGAACCCCCTTATATCAGAATAATTTTGTAAATGTTGCCAATACAAACAAAGGAAGTGGGATTCAGAGTTTTATGAAAGTTTGATGCAATGAAAGTTCGACCCTATTTGACCTTGAGGTAGAGGTCAGAAGTCCAAAGTAGTGTTATATTTATAATCCCCACTTATTGTTCTCTATATGTTGTCAATACAAACAATGGCAATAAGTAACATAGTTTTAAATAGTCCTATATACTGTAGAATTCAAATCAATCTATAGACCTTGAAGGAAAGGTCAAACATGACATACTTTCAATTTATACAGTACATGAATTGGTCTGTTGTCTTTTTATTCTGTATAACAATGACAGCTAAAGTAATTCTGATGTTTTTCTTTTCAGGGATGAGTGCCACTGGAGCCCTGCAGTGTGTGTTCATGTGTGTTGGCAAGTTGTAATTATATTGCTGGGCTGATTTGCATAATTGATTATCATTGACAGATGCTGGTCTTTTTCTGTGTTCACTCAGCCAGCTGAATCCCAATAAAAGGAGGAAAATGCTGTAAAGTGAATGGAATTTACTATTAACATGCATGGGATCTGGGGGGGCTGGGGGGGGGGGGGAAAAAAAAAATGAGGGATTAAAACGCAACAAAAAGCCGGGTCTTAATACACCGGCTAGGCCATTA
>VOQJ01047061.1:19123-34489 GCA_015052665.1 Apistogramma diplotaenia | reverse complement strand
TCTTTTAACTTGCTCCTGCAGTTAAAAGAAAACACAAACTGGCCTGTTTTTACCAACTGTTATAAATACTTTCTGTCACTTCCACGACAAAGTGTCCCCTCCCTGTTTAAAGTAGCAGCAGAGGGCCGGGGGGGGCGGAGAGCTTCTAGAGCAGAATGCTCTGTAATGCTAATGATAGTCTGGGCTCTCTGCAAAGGTAGCTTTTGCCCTTAAAAATAACTGTAGTGATTTAGCAGAGATTCGCAGTGTTACTTTATTTTATCCGAGGGTGCAGGCACTTCTGTTTTGAGTGCCGCTTTCGGAGCACACAATCTTTTTATTTGCAGAAACAGACAAAGTGGTTTGTGGCAAAAGTCACTGCCAGAAACTGATTGCAGCTTCTATCTTGAGACAGAAATGTTTCTCACTCAAAATGACTCATGGTTCATGAGAGACATGTTTGACATATGTTTCACAGACTATAGATCAAGAACTCAGTTACAGGTGTTTAAATACAGGCAATTGTTTTCTGACAAATACCGGAAATCACTTTTTGGCACAACAATGTAACGTGCATCAGCAGCACGGGATTATTCCTGTCAATCTTTGCATTTCCTTGAGTAGCTTTTCAGTGAGTCTTCATCCTAAATGCAGTCCTGCTCCTCTGTGGTGTTAATGCACCGTTCACTGACAGAACCCAGCAATAATCAGTTAGCAGTGCAGTTAAATAATCGTTTCATGTTTTCATGTTCATTAGTCAGCTTGTTCGCTGTGTACATCCTTTACTTACTTTTTAGCACCAGAGGAGTTATGAAAGGCCTTCAAGAAAATAAAAAAATCCCAGCTGTCACAGAGCGAGAGGCAGGGTACACCTGTACAGCGTGGGTTTCCTCCCACACTCCAAAGACATGCACTTAATGGGGTTAGGTTAATAGGTCACTCTAAATTGTATGATATTTAAATAATTAATTTGCATTTTATTGCATGAAATAAGTATTTGATACAATAGAAAAACAGAACCTAATATTTGGTACAGAAACCTCTGTTTGCAGTTACAGAGGTCAGACGTTTCCTGTAGTTCTTGACCAAGTTTGCTCTCACTGCAGCAGGATTCTGGTCCTCTCCTCCATACAGATCTTCTCCAGATCTCTGAGGTTTCAGGGCTGTTGCTGGGCAACACTCAGTTTCAGCTCCCTCCAGAGATTTTCTACTGGGTTCAGGTCTGCAGACTGGCTAGGCCACTCCAGGACCTTGAAATGCTTCTTACGGAGCCACTCTGGGCTGTGTTCATGGTTGGAATGTTCTTGAGTTGTAGAGTTGATACGAAAAGGTTCTCCTGTATAGAGGATTACTGTTCCCTGTATTGCTGCAAAAGATCCCAGATGACCTTGCTCTAGCTTTTACATGCAAGATGGGTTCAGAACACGAGCTGAGGGTGCTCCTAGCCCTTCTAAAACAATAAGGTGAAAGCAGAGAGCATGTTATGCAACTGACCAAAGCAGGGGCACAGAACAAAGAACTACAGTCTCCTAACCAGCACAGATGCAAACCTGATCCAGCAAGTTGAAAATGCAGGTCAAGTCTGACATCAGCAGCTATGCTCTACACCAGCAGTTCATAGTCCCCTCCAGGACGTATATTCTGCGATAGCACGGGTCACAAATCAGAACTGTGTACAGATAATACATTCAGCACCAGGAAAGAAAAGCTGAAGAAAATAAGATGGTGTTTCACATGCTTGGGACAGCAACACCTGGCCAAATTCTGCAAAACTAAGGGGATCTCATGGAGTGTGTGTGGACGGAGACACCACCCCACAATGTGTGACAAGGTGAAGCCAGGAAGACCCAAAACAGTGCTCAAGATTAAAGTGCAGCTGTAGTCTCACCTGTATCTCCACACACATGAAGACAAGTGCAATAAAGACAGAACACAGTTCTCCTGCAAACAGTGGCTGCATTGAAACTGAAACTAGCTCTGCAGTCATGCAGGTACCCGGAGAGCAAATCCAGCTACAGCTGAAAAGAAAAGGACTGATTTCAGAAAATGTCTCAGGAAGCATCGACAAGGGCCTGGAACTACCAGTATGGATAGACCCATTAGCTGCCATTGAGACCACGTTTGGCTGGAGAACACAGGGCTCGGTGTCACTGTTAAGCACGAGTGGAACTTCATGCATAAAGCTCTGCACAGAGGAGACCACACAGGTTTCAAACCAGCTCTGTGTGCTCTGGGAAACAGAGTCTCTGGGCATTTCCAGAAAAGGTGAAGAACAGGAGGAGGACCATGAGGCTCAAGGACACTTCAACAGGTCACCGATTTGAAGGCCGATACGAAGTTAAGTTGCTATGGCAAAAAGACATACCAGAACTTCTGGGCAATCAGAGTATTTCACAATAAAGATTTAAAAGCCTGAAAAGGAAACTAAAGGCTAATGTGACACTGTTTGAAAGATACAACGTGATGGAGGACTATCTTCAACAAGGGATATGTGATGATGTCCCAAAAACCAAAGTCACAGTTGGCTCTAAAGGCAACAATGCCAAATACTACTGACCATACTGTGATGAGAGAGAACAAGGCAACAACCAGGTTGAGAATCATTTTTGATGCCTCTGCACACGAAGAAGGCTGCCCATCTCTCAATGACCGTCTGCTCACTGGACTGAACCTGAACCAAGACCTCCTCGACATCCTTGTCAAGTTCAGGTTGCATCCCATATTATTCATTGACGAAATTAAAAAGGCTTTCCTTCAGATATCCATCGCTGAAGAAGACAGGTATGTGTTGATGTTCCTGTGGCTCACTGGCCATCCTGATGCTGAGAACACAAAACTAGGTGTGCTGAGAATGACTCATATGGTATTCTGTGTTTTATCAAGTCTGTTTTTGCTGACAGCCACGATCAGAAATCACCCACAGAAATACCAAACAAGTCACTCAGGGGCCATCAACACTATTAAAGATTCTCTGTATGTCAATGACTTAATTGCCAGCTCAAATGATGTCAAAGAGGCTTGTGTACTGACAACAAGTACAAAGCAAATCGTGTCTGATGCAAGCATGAACCTCTGCAAATGGACTACAAACTCCCCTAAACTGAAGATCAAGCGCCTTTGACCTTTCCCAAGGATCTGTGTGTTAAACTGATAACTTTGCTTTTAATCTGAAGCATCTCACGGATATTTTCAAGGACAAATAGAAGGCAAAGAGGTGTGTTCTCCAATCTTCTGCCAAAATTTCTGATCAATCCCAGGCACCATTCATATTAAGAGTGAAATTTCTCTTCCAGGATATGTGGCAAAGACATATCAGCTGGGGCGAGGAGCTCCCAGATGATCTCTCCCAAAGATGGCCCCAGTGGTGTACAGAACTCCTTCAGCTTTACCCTCTTGGGGTCCAGGGTATATTTGGCTGTATAGTTCACCTTAAAGCTGTTCACTATTTTTAAAAAACCTTTATTTTACCAGGTAAAATGTTTGAGAACCAGTTCTCATTTACAAACATGACCTGCCTCGCCTTGTTTGGCATTTTTTTCCAGCACAACCTCATGTGTGGGACTGCACAATTATTCTTTCATTTCTTTCAATGCCTCAGGCGATTTTTGTACAGAGCAACCAGGTCTCACAATAAGATGCCACACAACTTACTTTCGAATTGTGCTGCAATGGAGATTCAGCGCAGCAGCGTCCCAATGCTACGTCATCTCATATTGGTGAAGTAATTTAGATGTGCCAGCACAACCGTTGACCCCCAGAGGTTTAAACTGATTGCAACTGATGCGATCGGATGCAAAATACCCAGGTTCTTCACATGTTCAGTGATGCAAGTGAGAAGGCATTTGGTTATCTCAGAGGAAAGACACCTGAGGGAGAACCTAGCAATGTCCAAATCCAGAGTTGCACCCATTAAGAAACTCACACTGCAGCGTCTAGAACTCATGGGGGCTGCGATTGCTGCGAGTATGGGCAGCAATTTCAGTACAGATTCAAATATCAGCTGAAAAGTATATGCTGGAAAATATCGGTAAATTGAAAATAGTTCTCGGAGTCACAGCGTGGGTTAAAAGAATCATACACAACGCTCGCACTCGTGAAAGAAGGAAAGCTGAGCTGACCGCCGACAAGTTGGCTAAAACTGAACAATACTGGGTTATGGAGGCACAAAGACAAAGTTTCCAGAGGGAGGCAACTGAGTTAGGAGTGGGAAAAGACATTAACAGGGACATGAAAATCAGACACCTAAGGCCATTTGTAGAATAGCAGGGTGTGATCTGTGTTGGAGGAAGAATGCAACACTCAGAGATGAGCTTTAGTGAGCAGTATCCATACATCCTGCCTCCAAACCACAGACTCTCAGAAATGTTGATTAGACACCGTCATGAACAAGTGACGATTCAGGCACGAGAGACACTTTAATGCAACTTAGACTCAAGACTTGGATTCCACGAGCCCAGCAAATGGCCAAGAAAATCATAGCAGCCTGTAATACTTGTAAAAGATTCAGAGTCAAGGCCATACAGCAGACAACAGTGCCCCTGCCAAGAGACCGAATTACACAATCACTGGTGAGACTGGTGAGATCACTTAAGACATGTTTAAGAAAGGTGATGGGAAGAGATTCGCTGAACTTTGAGAAGATAATCTTTATTAGCAGAGACGGAAGCAATAATGAACTCAAGCCCTCTCAATTTTGTCTATAGTGAACCTGATGGGCCTCAGCCCCTCACTTCAGCTCACTTTCTGATTGGAAGGCGACTCTGTTCCTTACCACCTCAGTTCAACAAGAGGGGAACTAACACAGAGACAGAAGTATTGTCAGCATCTCCTAAACAACTTCCGGACTCGCTGGAATAGGGAGTACTTACAGGAGCTGAGAGCTGCTCACACTTGTAAGAACTCACATTCCACCAGTCTAAAGAAGGACGATCAGGTGCTCATTGGAGATGAGAAGATGCCACGCAAGATTTGGGAAAAAAAAGGGATCATGCAGAAAAATCTTCCAGAAAGAGACGGACTTGTGAGATCCTGTGCAGTGTGCACGTCAGATGGGAAAAATATCACGCCAAGCTTAACATTATTAACTTAACTATTTACAGCACTGGGCATTGATTAAATTCTTAACAAGTAGGCTAATTCACTAGTGCGTTTGATATCTACAAGTGACAATAATGACAATTATCTAGTCGACTAGTCACCCATATCCCTAATATATATATTTTTGGAAGCTGTTTGACCTGACCAGCCAATGGATCCATTGTCAATGCAAAGCGCTTCACACTCAATGCTGACCATTTTTAAGTGTGCAAGCTAACGAATGCACTGGCTCCACGCCAGTCTCTTCAGGACACTTAGTCCTAAATATAAGTTGTAATTTTCAAAAACCTTAAGTACAAAATTTAGCAAACAACACAGTCATGAACTAATTACATTAAAATGCAGGCATTTTTATAACTATTTAAAGAATAACCATGTGTCACAATGAGATCCCTCACAAATTATTCGTAGAGCTCCAAAAAACAGTTCCTGTCCACCACAAGTCCGAGGGGCACATGACAGGCAAAACTGACTATCAATACTGCTGTCTGTCTTTTGCCACACTTTCACCTGTTCCTTAGCAAAGTGGTTGCTGGGAGTAGGGGTGGGCGATATGGCTCAAACATTATATTATATCATGATATTTCAGAGTATTTTGACGATAACAATAAATTTTGCGATATAACAACCCCACCCTTCCGAAATCATAGTTACGCATTTGATAAAATTAACTTACCAGGTCACTTAGCAATACTATATAAAAACTAAAAAAACAGGTTAATTTTACTCCAAACACTTTATAAAATATAGAATAACAAAATCCACCACAAAAACCTAAGGTGCAGTTCCTAAGTATTGGCAGAACATACAGCCATCTAGGTGGTTATCATTTATCAGGTTTCCTCAGGAAAACAGCTGGTCCTGAGGTCCGAGCCGTTCCCACTTGCTGTTAATATAGTGCACAGTCAGACTCAGGTCTGTTGTCCTACTTGACCATAAATTGGTGGTCAGTTCATAGTAATTCACAGATGACAGTAACATTGAACCTTTTTATGGTATTCTTCCTCATACATGTCTGGGAGCAGTCCTGGAAAACCGTTTCCTTTTTGGGAAGGAGTATCGCAGGTCTAGCTTATTAGTAAGATGATTGAAGCATTGATTCTCCAGTTTGGATTGGCATCATAACCTTTGTTAAATAAATTTTGACAGTTTCGCTTGATTTATCACTATCACATTATCTCGTTTGCACCTCTGATGTTCCTCCTTTCTTGGAGATTAATTCTTCAGCAGTAACGCTTTCAGCCATGTTTACCTTTACAGCTTGAATATCGCTGCATGACCCACGTGAGTGTAATCAGACGCATGGTGGGGTGACGTATTTACGTCATGAAATTAGCATATCATGATATAATTTATTTTCCCGGGCAACATTTTTATACCGGTATTATCGTGAATGATATGATATGGCCCAGCCCAAGCTGGGATGCATTTTTCCACCAATGGAAAAGGGGGTGTTGTGATATCTTTTGTTTTTAAATTATACTTGCAAGCACTTCCTCCCATTGATTATCCCATTTTCACCATTTCTCCCTGCACCAGGATAATATACAGGGAATAGCATAGTGTAAGTTATTGATCATAGCTCTGGTTTTACATGGCCTATCAACACAATTTAAAAACTGGTACGTAGTTTGAAGTCCGCACTTTCGAATCAGACACACAGCGAGACAGTGTCCTGCTGCTAGTAATCTTAAATCGATTATGTCATTTGGGCACCCCGACGCATCTGTTGACCCCAAAGGGTTAAAATGTTAACATAGTTTTTCCTGCACTTATGTGTAACCTTTAGAACGTCTGTAGGCCCCAATCATTAGTGAATTCTGTATCAAAACAAAAGTAACTATTAAGTGGGAAATGCGTACCATTATTGTCCAAAATGTACCATCACAGAATGGAGGGCATTTTTGTTAGGCCAACGATGGTAAATGGTCTAGTTCTTATAAAGAGCTTTTCTACTCAAAGTGCTTACACAACACATTTGCATTCACCCATTCATACAAGCCAAGAGCCACTTGGGGTTCAGTATCTTGCCCAAGGACACTTTAGCACGCACACCGCAATCAAATCACCAACCTTCCAACAGAGCAGAACAGAAGCTCACCCACAGAACCTACTATGGAAAAACTGGGGAGACAGCTAAGTGAGGGAGCTCCTTAGCCTTCAACCAGGGGAGGAAATTAACCATCCACACATTTTCTAACACATCATAGCCAACTAATAATCAAAGACATTGCAGGTGTTTTGCTTCAGTATAAACAAGCAAAGCTTGGTAAAGAAGAGCACTACAGGAAGACGTGTAGATGGCTGAAGAGTACTTGAAGCTAATGTGAGACCATCTGTTCAAAGGTTACATTTGAAGTAGACTCATACTTTTCAACAGGATGGCAATCCTAAGCGCAGCGGCAAATCCACCAAAGAATGGCTTGAAAAGAAAAAAGCTGAGAATAATGGAATTACCTAGTATAAGCCCAGACTTGAATCCAATTGACATTTAGTGAGGAGATCTGTAATGGGCTGCACATGCAAGTAAAGCCCCCAAACATCTTGCATGGAAGAGCAATGACATTTTCAGCAAGCCCATGACCGACGACTGATGGGCTGAGTTTTAATATTTTCATGGATAATTGGAAAGGTTAATGTTTCCATCAGCTCACCATCAAGCACATCACATTTAGCTGTTATCTTTATCTACTTGAAAGCCGGTCAACTGTTTGCTTGTCTAAATATGTCAAAATATCAACCATTTTCAATTGACTGCATATTAGGTTAAATTCGGTAGAACATGTCACAGATGTGGCACTCCAAGCAAACCAGTAAGAGATCCTGGGGAGATTTTACTGGCTAAAGCATGAGGAAAACCATTACAAAAGAAGAGTGACAAGCGTTCTGACTAAACACATAAGTCATGTCTTTTTGGTTAGGCGCTTGTGACTGTGCCTGACATTTCTCCATTCTCAGTTAAGAAATTAGCGACAGAAAAACTGATACAGCAAATATGTAAAATAAACATAATGATGCAACTTAAAAACGGACTCCAGTGATGACTTTTCACTAATGCACAACTTTTCTGGTACTGTTAGAGTGAGTGGGTTAAAGTGGATGTTAAAGGACTTTTACAGTCAGTTTTAAGGAGAAAAAAACATCACTATACATTTCACATAACACACATAATGTGGTGTATCTTAGTGCCTTTTCAAAAACATGATACATACAACTGATTCTAGCTGGCTGCCTAAAAAGGGGCTTGTATAAAAGGGTCGTATACCATTTCATTTTGTTTTAAAACGTGTTTTTTCAAGGATGAGCTTATAGGACAGCAGCATTAAAGCGGCACGGTTCGGCACAGAGTGGGAGACCGTTACCTTCAATGGGCATTTCGTGGGTAAAGTCTCCTTCGAGTCGCATTACATACCTGTGCGCTGCCACGGCTCGGCTGTTCAGGTACTTCTGGGCAGTCATGACACCAACAAATAGAAAATTATTAGACCTGGAGCCCGTTTTCTCGGTCGCCGGTGAACCTTTAACTTGAGGCCATAACACTCCTCCGTACTCCTTTCTGAAGCCCCCGTTTTGCCCACAGCCAACAGCGTTGGCTTTTCGCTTTTGTCCAGCTTTCTTCAACTCACTTGCCTTGGGTAAAATGAGTCTGGAAGCCAGTGTGAACCCGACAACCAGTCCCAACAGAACACTAAACCATGCTCTTCGACTTCGACCTGCCATTCCCCCAAACTTCATCAGCTCGCTGTGTATCCTCGCTGTATCCAAGACAACGGGCTGTTAAAAGCAATAAACTAGAATTAAAAGGCCAAATAAAAATAAAGTCCGGATCGACAGAGGTCCTTTGCCACCAGAAAACCGGGCTCACGCGCACTCTCTCACGGTAGTAAAGCCATTTTCTTCCAGGTGCCTACGTAGCATCGCAACGGTCTCCTTGAAGCCGCCACCTGAACCGTTCTCTGTCGCCGCTCCCTCTGATCATCAAGCCGCTGTCGATCATAGACGAAAATAATTTCGATCATTAGCGCAGCAGCTTTTTCTTCTTAGCTTTAAATAGCGGCCTCACTCTCACCATTATTTCGCCATTGCAAGAATGTCTGACTGTCGAGACTGATGATCGCGAAGGGTTTAACAGTGGTTTGACCCAACGGCATTTCCGTAGAAATCCTCCGTTTGGCTGGGATTCATAGCCTCCACCCGCGAGGCCTTAGGGCCTCACGATGCTGCCTTTTGGTGGCGTTTGAAACCTTCCTCACACCACTAAATTCATCTGCCGTGTAGCTGTAAACGTAACTTCCTCTGTTCTAAAGTTATAAAGCTTAGTAATGGTAATATAACTATAATAATAAAGTTGTAATTGTCACTAATGTGCAAACTACTGTGTAAAAATATTCTAAAAAGTCAAATTGTTTATTTTTGTACAAATGCTCGGCTGATAAAGTTAATTCAGATATGTATAATTACTACTAACATAACATTATACTAACATATTGTCCCTGGTGCTATCAAAATAACTTTTGCAAGATTAAAATTTGTCCTTGTTGGCCATTTTATTGAAATGTTCTTTAATTTATTAAGATTTGCATTTGAACCAATACTGTGCTCCTTTAAAGAACACGTCACAATTAAGTCGTGAAAATTCCAACGACCGTAAATGCAGCATGGCAGTTCTCTGATCTCGAGCCCCCCCAAGTGATAGTTGTGCTCGTCGCCGTGTCGCTGTCTGGTGAAAATCTGAACCTTCTCTTGTTGGTTTTCCGACAAGTTGAAGGTTTTTCCACCGTATTTCCTCACGGGCCCCGTCAGTAGGCAGCGATGGCTGTCTGAAGACTGTTCTGCTGAGGAACCGTGACTCCCGCCGTTCACCGATAAACCCGATTACAACTCTAGTAGTTTTGTTACCGATCAGCCATGTTGAAGCACCTCTGGGTACCTGGCTGATCAGCTGTTTTGGATCATGATTGATTTAAATTGCCTGTAGTACAGACTCACCGTTAAATCTTTTAAGATTTAATGCTTCCCTGACTGCTTCAAAATAAGGGTTCTAAGGGCTTTTGGCTCATCAGGTTATATTAAATTACACTGTAACTCCATAACTACTCAGAGTCCAGATGGAGAAAAGGCCTTCAGCTGACATAAAGGTGTTATATGTTAGCTGACCTGCAGTGAGGATGAAGCAGACACCTATTGGACCCGTTAGAAACCTTCCCATGAAGATTTGTCATTAACTTGAGTCTGTGTGACACATGTTCTTTGCATGATTGAGCTTTAACCTGCTCGCTGATGGCACGACGACCTGTTGTCACACACAGTGAACGATGGAAGTGTTCCTGTGCTTGAACAGAGGGATCCAGCACTGATCTTCAGCTCTGTCCCCTGCACAGAGATTTCTCCACACATATCTCAAGATGTGGCTCTTTATGCCCGACCACGTTCCTGCTCTAGTGCCAGCTGACCTGACTAGTTGCAAAATTGGGTTGCAAAATGAACACCAGCAGTCTTCTTGAGACTCTATTTAGCTTCCTTTAGTCACTGTGGGGAAAAAGATGGTGACACTTTACTACATTTCTGGAGACCTGTGCCATCCTCAGCTGTATTCCACTTTAAGGCACTTCTTTATTGGCTGAAATTCAAGCTATGCTTGCTGCCACTTGGATAAAGGTCCCATATTCTGATGTCACAAATATTTCAAATCCACAGCAGTTGTCATATTTTGTTAAATGACATCCCTTCACAGTCATGTCGCTGATCTCGTGCTAGTATCTCAGGTGGGAGGAGCTTAGGCACAGAGGAGATAAGGCTGTACAAAGAGAAACCAGACAAAAAGCTAAAGGTCACTTCCTGTGATAAATCAAAGGGCCACAGTCGTATCTGCAGTGTCTTATCTGTTTCAGGGGACTGTGCGGCGTTACTGCAGCAGATTCACTCATTCAACAAACCAGTTATTTAAAGGCGCTGTGGAGCGTCTGAGCACAGGCAGCGCCGGGTCGGCTCACAGCACAGTGATTGTGTTTAAAAGGCTACAGGTTAGGTAATGTTTATAAACGTATACGCTGAAATTCCTGGGGACTTCATTCTTTATTGATTAAAAATATGTATGTAACAACGTACAGAACCCCCTAACCCTCAGAATGTTCCGTTTGGTTCGATTAAACACCGTCCACCAGCTAAAAGTGCTGCGCTTTTAAGTTATAGTGGCACACATTTGTGTAAACAAAATAAAATATGAGAAAAAAACACTGGCTGTGAAACACATCAGCCAAACCTACTGGTTGTAAACCATTTACAGGAGTGGCTTCATTACAAGCTTTCAAGTTCAATTAATAACATGACCGAGAGGATCGAAGCTGAGCAGAGAAATTAAAGAGGATGCAGGTTATAAATTGTGCCAACTGATCAACAAAAGAATGGAGCATGCTCAACTCTAATAAAGCATGTCATTATCAGCTTATTTCCCACAGCCAGTGTGAACATCAGGATGTCAGAGGTCAGAAGGTCAGCGATCCAGTGCCTCCAACCTTCTTTAGCCTCATCCACCAGATGACGGCCCTCTCCTGCCAGGCCTCCAGGAACAGGAGCCTCCTCCCTGTCCCGTGAGGGGATTGTAATCTAAAAGACACGCACACAGAAAAAGGAGAACGGTAATGGTAAGTGGACTGTTGTGGCACGGAGACTGGAGGAACCAGACCATCAAACCCTCCCACTCGCAGGCCACAGCCACCCCAGACAAACAGTTAACTCCCAACAAAGTACAACTGTATATTAAATTCTCTTTGTACACTGAACTCATGACACTTTAACATGCGTCACAGACAGCAACTCTCCAACGGTGGTCAATGAATTTTAGAAATTGCTGCTGCTAAGAGTAGTAGAGCAGTAACATGCACGCCCACGTGCACTTTGTAGTTGTTATTATATCTACTTCACCACAGTGGCAAGTGTACACTATTCATCTCCTGCCTGGGTGTGTCTCCGGCTTCATGTGGGATACTGTGATGCCATCTCTCGCCCTCGTGCACTCTAGTATGTTTTGAAAGACTGATATATCTGACAGCTCAGGTGCAACACAGGATTCACACTTTGATACTTTGTAATAAAGCTCACATCTGTTACAGCTGACCTGCAGAAGGACAGGAAGCATTTACACGCAGACCCATCTGCACGCTGCAGTCAGACAGGAACGGTCACACACATCTCTGCTGCTTCCCCTGCATGTCTCATACTGTTGGCTCCTCCTTAAAGTGTCAGACACTGATCCAAGACACTTTGACTCACACTGACTGTCTCATTTTTACAGACATTTCAGTATTGTGCATAAAGGTGACGTGAAAGCAGTTTATGGTGTTGTGGAGCCAAACCCACCAGCTCACTTTGAACAAATCCTGCATGCGTCCCTGTGGGCTGTGAAAGGGGAACTACAAATACACATTTATTGAGGTCAGCTGCAAACATAACTGTCCCAGGGCCAGATCGACTAACACCACAGCAACACCCTCTCTCGGCGTTAAAAAGTATCTGGCGTCATAAAGCGAAGCCGTCCTCACCCACAGCCTGTGCGTACCTGCACTGCGAAGACGCTTCTTGTCTGTCTTCGGTTTTATCGCTGCCTGGGACGAGCTGGCCTCCTCAGTGGTCTGCAGAGACACATTTTAAACAGGTTACCACATTTTAAGCTACACACCCACGGTGCTGCCAGACCGTAACCAAACATGCTGAAACACAAAAATAAACGAACACATCTCAGTCCTCTCAAAATGCCAGACTCAGAAATTACAACTTTAAGATTCCATTTTGCATTAAAACTATAAAAGGGGACTTTATTCTTCACAGGGTTGAATATTAAACAATAACCTTCACTGACAACAGTTTTCATTCATTTAATCTCCTGTGTCATGAATCATTCGTTAGTTGGGTGGATAGTTTTTTGTTTGCTGTCAAACAACAGAACTAAAAAAATGAATATATGAATTTGTTAACATTTTATGAATGCAATAATATAATAACTTCATTTAAAAATTATCTGATAAATTATCCATAAAACTGTCCAGACTGACCTGAGAGAGTTTTGTACCTCCTTTGTAGCTTTTTCCTTGCTGCATACTATCCCATGTCTCTATTTTCTGCTTCCTCTTCTCCTCTTCTTGCTGCCCACAAAAATAAATGAAAACAATGTGTTGAGGTTGAAAATTGTGAAAAATCACCCTTCTGTAAAAATCTCTATTTACTACTGTACCGATTTCTGTTTCTCTTTGAACATGGCTGCTTTGGCATCATGCTCTTCTTGCATCTTCCTCCTGGCAGCTTCCATGGCCTCTTGTCTTCTCGCCACTACTGTAGCATCTTTACAAACATACACATTTAAATGAGGACAATGCAATGCACAAGTAGAAACCTTCACATTTTAGTCAGTTTGCACTTATCTACCACAAGGACTAGAAGCTTTTCCTTCTTTTACAAATTCCTTATTAATTTGGAATTTCGTTCACATGGTTTGTCCCTTTCAGACAGAGACAGAACGGTATTCTGATGGGCCATAAAAACATATACCACCATGTAAATATTAAACATGCTCCTCCACATCTTCTAAAGCATGCTAATGCTAAACGCTGTGTGCAGTGCCACCTGGCGGACAGCTGGATATTATGCATGTAATATGTGATAATGGTTGGTCCTAAGGGCCACTGAAGGCACCTGCGGATGGGAACCCCATGGAGAAAGGTCTTCAGACAAATAGATATATGATTACAAATGAAGTTAAAGAAATCGCTTTTGAAATGATCCATAAAGTGTATCCAGCTTAAGCGCATATTAAAGCAGATTCAACAACGACACAGATGGTAACTGTAGCTTTTGTGACAGACGTCCTGCTGTTCACCTGCTTTGGCCCATCTGCTAATGGATTTGGCATGAACAGATGGGTGTGTCACGTTGTTCAAACAGGAACTTTTGTGTTTTCCGTCAACTTGAAAAAGAAAACCGGATTCCAATTTTCTTTCCTGTTTCCTTCACTTTCCTTAATCCACCGTAGGAACAGCCTGAATACAGGCACCTTGGTCTGAAGCAATAGGTGAAAAATATGGAGTTAATTTCCTGCCAAAAGGATGCACACAAATAAAACCTGTTTCACGCAAAGAAAATGTGCTGCACACAAAACAGTTTCTCCTCGAGTACGAAACAGGCTGTGCCAAAAGTCACGTGATTAGCCATTTTCCCTCTGGACAGCAGGGGGTGCTATCGAGACGACTGAAACAGAGTTAACTCTAGTTTGCTGGATAAAATGTAGAAGAAACTGGGAAAAAGTGAAATGTACTCTTTGAAGTCAACTCTAGGCGAGAACCTCTTTTGCAGACGTTCCAGAGAAACACAGATACAACAGCTGCGTTTCATATCTGAGGAGTGAGTCAGATGAGGCTGAAGACACCTAGAAGCAGGGCATTAACCTAGCAACAAAAAGAGCCTGCAACTTATTGGCTGTCGATGACGACGTTTTGTACAGTTCTTTGTTCTTGTAACAGGACGTGTGACCCGGAGTATAAAAGCTCACTTAAGGCACAAGAGGCTAAGTCAGACTTTGTACTTTCTGTGACGTACGTCCGTATTAAAATATTCATTTGATTTGATCCAGAGTGGTAAATCTCGCCCGGAATTAACGAACACGCAGGAACTTCTGGAAGAATGAAATGTAGTCCCTTCACCATCCTCCTCACGCGTACTATTAACCCAAACAACTAGAGTTAAATATGCAAATAATACAACACTGCAGCCACTCTAAACGAAGTCAGTTACAAACATAATGGCCAGAGCAGACAAACGCACTCACATGACAGACCATTAACCCCGAACAGACAGTAAACTAATGCTACAGTTAAGATATCCATTCCTGTCAAAACACCCTAAGCCATTTCCTTACCGGCTGTTCCCGTGTTTCAGTGCTTGGATGTCTCACTTGCACAAAGTTTCAGGACCACACGATCTTCTCGCGTCTCCTACTCGCGTCCTGTTTCCACGTTCCCGTATCTAAACAACGCGGATACAAGTCAGATGAAGCCACGCCCTAGCAGAGGTGAGCCTTAGGTACGCGTCATCTGGCTGCAAAACACAAGAGCTGTGTCCAAATTCAGGGGCCGCATTTACAGGCCGATTACGTCATAGCCAGGCGAATGTGTCGTAGTGAACAAATAGAAGCTCGTGTGGGCGTATGAACCGGGGGGCACGAGGGGGATGTGTCACCCTGAATATTGGCGACAGGCGCATTTGTCCCACCCAAAAATTGCACCGCGGAGGAGAAAAATC
>VOQJ01047056.1:19333-36144 GCA_015052665.1 Apistogramma diplotaenia | reverse complement strand
GGGCAGCACCAGATGCTCAAAAGACTTCATAACCACAGAAGTGAGTGCCACAGGTCTGTAGTCATTAAGTCCGGTGATCCTGGGCTTCTTGGGGACAGGAACGATGGTTGAGGTTTTAAAACAGTTCGGCACATGACAAGCCTCCAGTGAACAGTTGAAGATGTTTGTGAACACTGGGGCAAGCTCGTTAGCACAGTGTCTTAGTGTAGCAGGTGAGACACCATCTGGCCCTGGCATCTTGTAAGTCACTAGACCTGAAGGCAGCATCCCTGGCTTTCAGCAGAGAACGTACCTCTGCATTCAGTCAGGGTTTCTGGTTCGGGTAGCAAGTCACAGTCTTGGTGGTGGTGACATCCTCCACACACTTACTGATGTACCCGAGCACAGCAGATGTGTAGTCATCCAGGTCCAGCTCCCCGTTACACACATCAGCCTCTCTGAAGACCTGCCAGTCTGTGCAGCTGAAGCAATCCTGCAGCACCGCATCGCCATCGCTGGGCCACACAGTGATGGTCTTCTGTGTGGGTCTGGAGCGCCACAGCGGGGGGGTGGTGGTATGCCATAACCAGCATGACGGAGATGTGGTCGGAGAGCCCGAGGTGGGGGCGGGGGAAGGCTCTGTACACGTCTCTCACGTTGGTGTAAACGTGGTCCAACATGTTATTCTCGCGTGTTGGAATGTTTACATGCTGGTAAAACCTTGGCAGGATGTTCGTCAGTTCCACGTGGTTGAAATCTCCCGCTATTGCGGATGCTGGTTCTGAAGTGAGCTGATGTTGTTATACAGCTCCCGCATTGCGCTGTTAGCGTTAGAATCCGGTGCTATGTAAACAGCAGTGATGAACACCGCTGTGAACTCGCGAGGCAGATAGTGAGGTCTACACTTCACAGTCAGCTGTTCTGTCACCTCGGAGCAGTGTTTGTTTACCAACACGCAGTTTGTGCACCGAACTTTGTTTATATAGACGCATAGGCCACTCCCCTGGGCTTTCTCGGACAGCTGCTGGTTGCGGTCCACTCGGAAGAGCTGCTGGTTGGCGAGTCCAGCATGGTGTCGTTTAGCCAGGTTTCCGTGAGGCATATCACAGCGCAGTTCCTCATCATCTCATCAGAAACACTCATCCTCAGCCGCAGAAGGTCCAGCTTGTTGTCCAGACTGTGGAGATTCGACAGGAAAAGGGATGGAATTGGGGGGCGGTCAGCGTTAGCCTGGAGTCTGGCCAGCACGCCGCTGCGCTCTGCATGCGCTTGCACCTCCTCCTCCTGCCCTTTGTTTGCAGCGCTCTGGTCCCCCACGCCGGAGTCCGTAGGAGCCACAGTCTACACAATGTAGCTTGGATATTATTGTCCATAGTTGCTGATTTACTGACCCAACTGGCCTTTATCCTCCAAAGTTCAGTTCGGCTATAGCTCACACGCGTTTGGTGCAAGGAACTTGGCTCAGAACCGACGCAAAAACAATTTAAAACGTGAGAAGCCGCTGCACTATTGCGCGCTGCTATCTTGAAGAGGTCCCCCAGCAGTTGTAGCATCTGATAGCTAAGAGATCAGCTCAGGGTCAGCTGATCCAGGTCTTACTACAGGCTTCTGCATGTCTGTGTAGAGATTTCTTTCAACATTACAAGTGATTTATGATGACTGATTTGGTTCAAAATATGTGAAAACATTCCTGGCAGACTTCATGTAATATTCCAAAAAGTGAATTTTCTAGTGAGCACAAACATTTGAGCAGTAGTGTGTATTGTCTGCATGTATCTGATGAGGATTTTGTCAGCAGTTTGTAAGACTGACAATCTTTGAACGATTCAAAAGTTGAAGTGTTTGGAGGCTGATAGTAAACTCTCCCTAACAAGTCCACTTTATTGCATGCTCATTTTCTCTGATTAGTGGCTCATAGGTGTTCAACATGTCCACTTTGTTGATGCATATTAATCTGTCATGCTTATCAGTGGCTCATGGTTGCTTAAAGCCTATGTCTGTACTTCAGCACAGAGGCAGACTCCACTTTCTCTGGATGAAGACAGCTCATAACTTTTTAACAGTCTCTCCCTGTGCTGCTGCTTCTGTATCATCTGCTATAATCAACAATCACATAATCTAACTGCAATCTACACCACTGCTCAAAGGTTTGAAGTCAATTAGAAATGCTTTGTTTTGTGAATACAATGAAACTTGGTTTTATGTTGAGTTACACTAAATGAAGTAGGAATGTAAAGAAATATAAGCGCTTCATCATAAGTGATGAATTACTTTGATTGGGATATCTAGAATATTCTAATGTGTAGTTTTGACAGCAGTTTGACTCAGCATGTCCCACTGTGTTCCAGTGGTACACTGCGGTACCTAATGCAGGCTTTTCATGTTCAAGTCCAGCTTATCAGTCAGAAAACCTTTTTTCAAACACATTAGCACAGACCAACACAACTGTACTGATCACACAAACATACATTTACACAATAGTGTGTGGATCATCTGATCCGATTACAACAAGTTTGCACTTCTCTGTAAAGGCTGTGGCACACCCACTGATATAAAACCTGCAGCTTCACACATTCCACACTTTCATTTCTTACTATATGAATTATTCAATACGTTTTTCAATTGTTTCTTTCATCCAGTTTGAGTTCAATAAACCCACAGAGCTGATGCTCCAGACTTCAAACTAACCTAATGCTGCTTTTGAGCCATAAAATATTTTTCTGCTCTTCAAATGTACTTTAATTGCACATTTGTATCAACATCCAACCTTCAGTCAAAATATTTTTACTTTGTGTTTACTTTGTGTTACTAGTAACACAAAGTAAACTCTTTCAGTACATTATGCACACATGTAACTATTGTATCAAGTTGCAGTTGCATGTTACTGACATAAGCTTTGGCTGGAGCTATCAATAGCTGGAGACAATGTCTGCAGGTTGTAACAGACTTTGGGTGGAGCGCCATACCTGAGCTGCCTGCCAGAACACGCAGATGCAGGAAGTGACTTAAGGTCAATGTAATGTAGGTCAATGATCATGAAACAGCTATTAAAACTGTTTTTTCTATAGTTCTGAAGATGATTCATAAAGTCCTCAAATGACTGAAAATATTTTCTTTTGAAAGACAAGAACTGGCTGATGATTTGCTGTTTCTCTTTCACTGTACACTCTCTAAAAAATGTCCATAGTTGCATCTACTGTAAATATGCTACTCAGGTCCAAATTTGCTGTGGCACCTTCAGTAAATATAATATTGTAAAATGACATATATAAGAATTACATTTAATTACTGAGATGTTGACTTGAAGTCTTAATTCTGAGACAGCTGCCACCCCCAGGACATGGCCTCTGGTAATAAAGCAGGACTTTGCCTTTATCATGTCAGATGTACTGTAAACCAGGTACTGCAGCAATGAATGTTTGTCCCAAATGTAGCTGATATCTGCATTTTCTAATGGCCACATCTAATTTTGACTGTAGCAGGATTTAATCAGGGGGAGTCTGGCTGGCCCAGCCTGCCACAGACAGACCTCATACAGACTGAGTTTCAGGCACAAATGCCACAAAATACACACCAAACATTTTCTATTACCATAACTGAGGCCTAAGTTACAGGTGGGCCAGATTACCCATGCTGTCTAGGTATAGAGCTTTATACAGAATAAAACGGATGGAGAAGACCTAGTGTGACATAGATTATAAATATATATTGTCCAAATGTTTAAGGGTGAACTATTTTGATTACAGATGACTTTTCCATCCATCCAGCACTTTAACATAAACATGATGAACTTAATGTGATGGATTTTTGTTTTATATACATGAAAATAGCTAATAAACCCAAATTCATTTAAATACATACTGTGTGGTTTTGGTTATAGAAGTTTAAGCTCGCTGGATTCAGTTGTTTAACCAACATGTATCACATGAAACAACTTTATTAAAAACAATGTCATCCAAATAGATGGAAATGTTCCATTTTATTTAAATTGTCCTGCCCAGTTCTGAGGTATTTGCTTTGAATAAGACAATGTTCAGCTCTATTCACAGTCTCATTGTGTTTTACAGCTGGAAGCTGAGTGAATTTGTCCTAAAAGTTACTTAATTGGATATATGAAAACTAAAAACAATAAATAAATACTAGTTTAAGTAACTAGTGTAACTCTTATCATAGCTCATCATATCAAGAAATGCTACAGTCCAGGTCTAATGTTAAAATAACATTTCCCTAAAAGGGTCTGGAAAACATGCATGCATCCTTCTTTTCTTTTAAACTGATTTGAATTTCTTTCTTTCCTTTAATGCTCTGAACAGAACACAAGGGAACTTTGAGGCCTGAACTATGAAACACATTGAAAACAGAGTTTCAAAGAATTCAAAACTCACATTTTCCATGATGGAAGTCGCTTGTGTGGCTTTCTTCAGGCTCCGGGAGTCTTTAGTCACTCTAAGGATCAAATTAGCTGTCAGGAGAAGCAGTAGTTTCCTAGAAATTCTCATGTGAGATGTACCAAAAGCTGTCTTGAGTTTGAGAATATTGTTTATGTTTAAAGAGTAACAGAAATAATGAACCTGCAGAGGAACCATGGCAACCATGGAATGCTGGATGTGTATTTCCGTGGTTGGCATGGTTCCTCTGCAGGTTCATTATTTTTTGAATATAAATAACCTTCTTATTATTATTCTTAAAAATATAAATTTTTATTTAGTGCACAAGTGATTTTGTAAACAACATAGTGGCACAAGATGTTTTGACACATCTCACCTGCCACCTGGTGGTAAAGTGATGTAAAGTTTGATCAAGTGAATGTGAAGATGTTCTGAGATATCCAAGGCCTTAAGTGCAGAGATGCACAGCCCTGACAGCATCCTCACTCACAGAGCCTGCTTTAACTGTGCTCTAAGTCTTTATATGATCAGCTGACTGTGGTTGTGCTTGTGATTGCAGCAGTTTGACCTAATTGGGCTTAATTTCAGCCAGAGTCCGGGTTAAAAAAGAAGAAAGCATAAAGATACTGTGTGATTTCCAGCTCTGTGCTCATCTCACTAAATCTTTTTAATTAACTGGCTTTCCATTTAAGATCATTCATTTCCTGTTTAAAGGAGCTACAGTATAAGGCTGAGAACTAAAGGAGCCTTTTTAACACTTTGAACTTGCTCGTCCCTTTCAAAAAGCAACTAAAAACCCATCTTTTTTTAAACTTGTTTCAGTTTTTGTTTTGATATTCCAACATTTTTGTTGTGAATCTTAATTTTGTGTTTTTTTTTACTTTACTTTCTTTTCTGCTCCTCTGCTGTGTACTTACCAAAGGACAGAGGCTGTGCTGCTGCTAACTAAAACCGCTCAATTTTTTCAAACAGTGGCTCTATGAACTCATATTTTGCAGAAGAAAACAGACCTGCACCTGATCTTACTACGTCATGTTATAGTAATGCTCTGTTTCTTTCATGTTTTTATGGGAAGGGACAACTGCATGATAAACAATGGAGGTATGAAAACGACACCTCTGATTCTCTTCTGAACTGAAACCTTCAGCATTTAGAGAAAACATCTTTTAGAAAGTACTGCAAAAGTCACCGGTACATTATCTGAGGGTGTAATGTTCATTAGAAAAGAATAGATCACACCAGAGTGCCAGAGTACATCACCATAGGCTTTGTGACATGCCCACATAAATGCACGAACATGTCAGCACTGATTGATGGCTAAACCAGAAAGGCACGAAACCCTCAGTAATAGCTGTGCAAGTAGTTGAGGGTCCAGGCATTGCTGCATGTTCTTCCTTACTGATGGCATTTGCAGGAGTAAACAGACTAAAGAAAGAAAAGCCGACAAAAAAACTTTAGTTACTTTTCCTCACACATAGATGCAAGTTCCTCAGTACATTCACTGGAAAACACACTAACAGGACATGACTGTACAGCTGCTGATGAAAAATGGAAGATACAGCAGGAGTTATTTTCACATGTAACTCGTTATGCCACCTGTGATAGGCCCTAATATAAAAATACACAACTTTATTGTGAATTTGTGAAGAACAAATGTGCTGTTTAAATAAGAATGTTTAATTCCACATGTTGATGGCAGTTTTCTCAATAGCGTGACAGCCATTCATATCAGGCAGGTCATCATCATCATCATCATCGTCAAACACCAAAGAGTATGTGATCCTTACAAAGCTGCAAAAGAACAGCTACTCCACACTTCTGACATGCTACTGAATGCTTCACTGGTTAGATGTAGTGGACTTGTGCAGAGTTCTTTTCCAATAGGGACTATGAACAGATTTTTACCCTGACGACCTGCAGACTAACAGTCTGCCAGTGTAGCCAGTGTCATCAGGTGACACAACAGAATTTTCAGCTTTCACGACCTGGCTGTTCATCCAGGGTTTCTGGTTAGGGAAAACCTGGATGTTTTTGTTAACAGTCACAGTTCTGATACAGAACTTAATGTAGTCCAGTACCGTCCCTGTGAATGTTTCCAGGACTTCATGTTCAAATAGGTCCCAGTCCTATAGGTCAGAGAGTGCCTTTCCAGGCCAGGATGTGATGGTTTTTACAGTTGGCCTGGCTCTCCGTCTGGGGGGTCTGCTGGAGTGAGCAGCAGGGAGAGATGGTCAGACTGACTGAGGTATAAAAGGATATCGTCTGCTGCCATGAACAGATGCACATGTGCCCCCTCCACACTAAACTGACTTTGATCCTGCCCAGTTCATCTGCTCACATCATTTGACAAATGTGTGTTAAATTGTGAGTTGCTGTGTGTAACAGATGACAGTGGTGTTGGAGTTGTGTTTGCATTTTGCTGCCAGTGGTTACGGTTTTGCAACAATGAGTTCAGTGACAGTAACTGTGTTTAAGGTTTGCAAAATGTGTGTGAAGCGTATTTAGTCAATGAAAAAGTGTTTGCTGTTGCAGAAAAGAGAGTGATTGAGGTGCATCAGATCAGCAAAGTGCCAGAACTGTGTTCACGCATTGGTCAGAAGAATACTGTAAATGTCTGTGCTGTGAACAGTGAGTTCGTATGGTGACAGCCTTTTATTGTTTTCACACTGTGGTCATGTTGTGTGGATAGACTGGTAGCCCTTGCTCTCATGCCTCATTTGTGGTCTTGGGGTGTCATGCAATTTTTCGGTATAATATATTTACTGCATCTTTAGGCACTGGGCCCAATTGCTGGCCACATGTAGTCGATATTATTAGATTCAGCAGTGCATCCTGAAAGATTAATATTGAACTTCAGCCCTTCAGCATTAATAATGGTTACACTCAGATGACAATGAAGAGGAGGGACCAGATTATATAGTCCTTGGGAGGTTCAATTGTGATGCTCACAGTGACATACTGAACCAATGGAGAACCGCCAGGCCATTGCGGGTGCTCATTATAAATGCCATCCTGCATCTTATTGTAACTTTGATTCATTGCTTTGGACTCAGCTGCAGTTTGGAAAAAAGTGTTCAAAAGTGTTACTGACAGTGATCATTTGTGAAGGAGTTACAACAGACAAAGCCTTAGTTAAACAGTTAAGCTCATAAAGTCTTCTAAAGCAATTAGCACCAGTTGACCCACTTAAAATGATTAGAAACAATATCAAAATAATATGAAAACAACCATGCATGTGGTGATAAGCTTAAATATAAATTGAAGTGACTTTAAAATAGGTTCAAAAAATCTTAGACATGTTTTTGCAGTTAATTGCAAATATGCAATGCAATGCAAATATGTTAGCTAATCATTATGCACTCATCCAAGTGTTACTTTAAATATTTGCAGGGTTCTAGCCAGAAATAAATTTGTGTTGGAAGCTAATTAGCTTACTAACACTAAATGCCCTGCCAGCTTGCTAATTCAGTGTTCATATATTATATTATATTATATTATATTATATTATATTATATTATATTATATTATATTATATTATATTATATTATATGATGCATGTAACATTCTCTGAAAATGGTTGGTCCCATGGGTCAGCCACCTGTATCTGATTGGACCATATGACTTGATTCCGATAAAGAGTGTCACGAGAGTACTCATAAGCTGCACCTTTACCTGCAACTATTGTTAACAATCATCCCTTGAGCAACACATCAGTGTGTTGTTATTGTGAGTCTATGAGGACAACAATCGAAGCAGCCGACCTCAGCATCTACCACTGCTGGCTAGAAGCTTGATGGTGTTTTAGCAGAACACAGTAAGGAAATTGGCACATAGGCTCTCTGCTTCGTGCTCAGAGACCGGAAAATTTACTACGAAGCTCCGCCTGCAAGGAGTGTGTGAAAGTTTTCTTTTCTGATAAATGAAACTCTCATTAGCAGTGAAAGTGAAAAAGTGAAAGTCAAAGCAGGATGTCAAGAGTGAAGATCAACACTTTTTCAAAATGAGAGAAATGGAACTGTTTTCTGTACTGGGTTACTCAAGTTTCCTTCATTTAGTGACAGTATCATCAAAAAAACAACAATAGGCAAATGACAGTATAAGGAACAGTGTGATCACACTGTTACAATACACACACACACACAAGGAAAAATAAATTAAATTGTTTTCCTACTTTAACTGTAACTGCAAGTCCACTCAGCCTTCTGTCGATTACTCACCATGACAACAATAAATAAAGAGCTGAGCCTCAATTTTACTGACACAGTAACAGACCCGGGGGCTGGAGCTGCCCTTATACATTTTTTTATATACCGTGTATCACAAAAGTGAGTACACCCCTTACATTTCTGCAGATATTTGAGTATATCTTTTCATGGGACAACACTGACAAAATGACACTTTGACACAATGACAAAAGTGTAAGCGGCGCTGTAGAGCCATTTTGAAAGGGCCATGCCTGAAGCCATTAAAATACTTACATTTTCGCCAGACCTGACCTGTGCAAAATTTCATGAGTTTTTGAGCATGTTTTGGCCCTCAAAAAGTAATTCATTTTCCTGAATAATCAAAAGCAGTTACAATAGGACCTTCGCACATTTCGTGCTCGGGCCCTAATAAAGCTCTCACTCACTCCAGTTCAGTTAAAGAAGTGGTAGTCTAGGACCCACAAAGTACAGCAGCTATACAGTGAAAGTATGTCCAACAGTTGCAAGAGAGGAAAAACAAACATACAAGCCTGATTTATTCGTGGCTATCGAGATCAGGGCAGTCCTCAACAGTAGCTGTTGAAGTTTCAAGAATCCCACCAAGAAGGACATGCACAACAGCAGGGCTGCGTAATGTCAGGCACGGCCCTCGATGTAAAAAGGAGACCCATCATTCTCCCAGCCAATAGGAACATGTGTTCTATCAAAATAAATTGGTGTGTGAACTGTTGGCACCCCAGACAGTAAGATAGCTGGTTATAAAGGTTTCTTGACCTACCAGTGTTTATCAGTAAATCTCTATTCTATGCAGTGGCGCAGCAGGGGTCTCTTGGGGCCCCAAGCAATGCAAACTTTTCCCTGTCTCACTGCTGTTGTGGTTCTGAATTGAGCAATGTTTGTTGGCCCTTTGTTTAACTTCTCCAATCACACACTCTTCTGGCCAATGTGTGAACACAGTTCTGGCACTTTGCTACATCCGGTGCACCTCAATCACTCTCTTTTCCGCAACAGCAAACACATTCTCGTTGACTAAATACGCTTCACACACATGTTGTGAACCTTAAACACAGTTACTGTCACTGAACTCATTGTTGCAAAACCATAAACACTGGCAGCAAAATGCGAACACAACTCCAACACCGCTGTCATCTGTTACACACAGCAACTCAAAATTTAACACACATTTGTCAAATGATGTGAGCAGACAAACTGGGCAGGATAAAAGTCAGTTTGTGCAGGACTGTTATTGAGTATCTTACTCCATAGCATCAGACTGCGATAATTGAATTTAACACAATGTACAATTGATAGATGTGATTAACGCTATATTAGTAGCCTTAAACAATTATTGTTTCTCTTATAACCCTTATAGAAGGAGAGGGAGGGCAGGGGCTGGGGCCAAATGTCGAGCACAAAACGCATGGATGTGTCCGTTCATGTATTTTTTTTCCCAACAACTTTTATTTTTATCAATAAAAAAAACAAAACAACATGAAAACACGTCTCAAAAAGTATAATGATTCAAATCCGATATACAAAATACAAAACAACTGTTAGGTTTTTAGAGAAACCTTTCTGTTTAATAAGAAATTATCATCACTCTTGCAGTCATTTAAATGAATATATAATATTCTATTGTGCTTTTAATGCAATTACCTTTACCTGCAACATATAGTTATACAGATACATACAGACACAGACACACACAGACATAGATACAAACAGACACACAGAAATAGCATGTAAGTCATATTTGCTTTAAGGATAGGAGGAGCTAAGAACGTGTACTCTGTAACCTACGTGCGTATCGTGACGTTGTGTACGTTTGGTCATGGGACTCTTTGAAAATAAAGGCAGCTACGGGCGAGAGCCGGGCAGAGACGACGTCCACCTTCGGCCGGGTGAACTCTACTCAGCACGGTGTGGCACGGCTGAACAGGGAAGCCAAACACCGGACTCTCTCCGTGCTAGCATGAAAAACCATTGCAGTGTTGTTGTGTTTATCTACTAAGATGATACCATGAACCTATCAACAACCCCAAAAAAACATGATATACAACAGATGAAACTAACTCAGAAACCAATGGCCTCAACAAAAGGAAGACAAACAAACAGAATGAAACAAATAATGCTTTTCCAGGTTGCCTATCATTTCAACCTTACAATGTGCTATATGTCAGTCTGGAACATCAGGGAAAACCAGTTTCCCTACATAATCATAGAAACAATCCCACATTTCACTCAATTTATTCTCTCTGCGCATTAACATAAATTGTATTTTCTCCAATTTAGCAAAGTGAATAACTTCTCTGACCCAATGGATATGTGATGGTGATGCTGAAGATTTCCGTTTTGCTAGGATTAAGCGCTGAGCCAGTAAGCAGACAAAGGCTGCGAAAGCTTCTTCCTGGGAAGACAGATGTATATAAGGAAGGGGGTACCCCAAATATTGCAATGCTGGCAGCAGGTGTAATTTGTTTTCTGGCAGTCTTAGATAGTGAGTTAAATGTCTCTCCCCAGTATGACCTTAAATTAGGACCACATCATGTGAGGAGCTAAACCACAGCGGTTGCAGACAGGGTCCACATCTGGAAATATTTTTGACAACCTAGCTTTTGTTAGGTGTGCAAGATGCACTATTTTGCACTTTAAAAATACATGTTTAGCACAAATAGAGGATTCATGTACTTTTCTAAGGAAGCAAAAACATTATTCATATATAAGTCCTTAAATGATCTGATGCCTAAGTTAGAAAAAAACGTGAAAGCACCATCTACTAGAGACGGGGAAAAGACATGGTTGGAAGTTATTGGGGCCTGCAATGAATACGACTGAAGTCTGAAAAAGCGTCTAAATTGTTTCCATATTCTCACAGATGTCTTAACAATTATATTATTTGTATACAGAGAATTAATAGGGGAGTGGACCAGAGCAGACAGACACACCAGTCGACAAGTGTTGGTCTCCATTGATAGCCAAATTGGAGTAGAAGCACCTAAATTTGGGTGAAGCCAAAATTGTAATATTTTAAGATTAGTCGCCCAAAAGTAAAGTTAGGAAGAGCCATACCACCTAAGGTCTTAGATTTTTGCAATAACTGCATATGCATCCGTGGAGGCTTTTTACTCCAAATAAAGTCACGTATGCAGCCATCCAAATTTAAGAAAAAAGTTTGCGGTAGAAAAATAGGAATACATTGAAAAAGATACAAAAATCTGAGGAGTGTAATCATTTTAACAGTGTTGATACGAGCTGGGATAGACAAGTTTAATAAAGACCAGCGTTCAAAGTCCATCTTTGTACGAGTAAAAAGGGCAGCAAAATTTGCTGCATAAAGGTCCCAAAAGGCTTCCTCATAATTTGATTTTAGTGACAAATTCACTGTTGATGTAAGACTTTTACCTAAAATACATAGCAAAACAGAAAATACACTTTCTGTAGTTTAACAGATCATATACTTTTTAAAATGGAAATTCATCTGCACTGGATGCTGCTCTTTGTCTCTCACTTTCTTACTTTTACTTTTTTCTTTTTTCTTCCTCTCCCCATCTCCTCTCTACTTTCTGCTTCTCTCTTCTCTTCTCGCTCTGTGTTTCTGTCTTAATTCTGTTAATGTCTGTGTCTTGGTTTTTGTCTGTGTCTTGTATAACATGTTTAATAAACGGCATGCACCGGAACCTGTTCATTCCGGTGATTTTTTGTAAACTTTGGTTTAAAAGCAGTTTGAATTTTCAGCCAACAGAGCATGGGGACACCTGAAATTATTTACCGACACATGACAGCTGGTTATGATGTGGTATGTAACACATTTATGTGATCAGAGAATTATATAGTAGCAAAAAACAATAATAGCAGTGTTCAGACTGTGTTTGTGAGTCACTGTCAGTTGGAAAATAAGCACCTGTAAATATAATATAGAAAAAAAACAACTTCTCATTCTTTGTTTATTATAGGTGTTTCCCACAGTCAGCATATCAACACTCTGATCTCTCTTCTACTGAATAAAGCAAACCAAGGAAATAATATTAATTAGTATTGACTTAAAACTGACAAACCATTGTCATCTTGTTCTATTCTTTTAAAGTGATTGAACTCAATTACAGGATGATGCTACACAAACTATTTTTTTTAATTTAATGAACCATTAGTCATTAAAACATTGAAAGAAATGAAACATCAAAGAAACCAAAAATGTGTAAATAATTTCATTGCAATCTGGTACATATGAGAACTAGGTTAAAGAACAACAAAATAGTACTTGGATGGAAAATGAGTAGTTGTGGTAGTACTCAATTTTGTGCATATGTACCACAGAATAATTCAACCTGACTTTACAGACACAACAAAGCATCATTAAAACACTTAATTAACACAGACTATAAATATTTCCCACAGGAACAATTTTATGGTTGATTTCCATAAATATATATGGAGAGTCAAATATAGTCTAAAGTTTCAAACATTTGAATCTGCAATACTAATATGATGCATACTCTCATATATCATGTCACTATTTTGGAAGGGTGCATGTATAGAGTACCAACACATACACCAGCATGAGCAACATGATTCTTCTACAGGTCTCTTGACTTGGTCATAAAATGTGTCAACAAAAAGCGCAGTTCCTTTAATGTCCACATGAGGCTGATTCAAAGTTATTCTCCCCTCTCTTCCTTGATGTGTGGTGCAGACTGTCCAAACAATTTAGTTAGTTAATTTTAAGTATTGTTTCTTATGTAACACTAATTATCAAGCATCTGTTTGTGAGGTGCACCTGCACACTTTATTGACTATCTAATCTAGTTAGCACCAGCTAATAACTTAGAACTCAGTCCTTTCATCCAAATATGGTTCCTCCTGTTTCTGTCTTTACAGAAAAATAAGATTGAAATCACCTTGGTTTTCTCTATGGAGTATTCTGAAGACCCTTAAATCATGACCAGCATTATTATGAGATGGTACACTTATTTTTTTTTTTCTTTGAGTCATGCAGTTCTTTCTGTTGCATTTTCTTTAAATTTTCCTCCATCTCCTTTATTTTTTTCTCCATTTCATGAGTTTTCTCTTTCCCTTTCTCCTTCTCCTTCATTTCTTTCACAGCATTGCGCATTTTAGACTCTTGTGCTTCCATTTCATTTCTCAGCTCTCTAATTTCCTGTTCATGTTTTTTTTTAAGTTCTTTATCTTTTTCTCTCTCTCTTTCCATTTCTCTCAGCTCATTCATAATAATATTAAGCTGACGTTGAACTGGTATCTCATAGTACTTGTCACCATTTTCATGGACCACTGTCTGAATCTTGGTCAGCAGCTCACTGACTTGCTGATGGTTTCTTTGATCCTTGTTGTTGAGGACATGGTATCTCCCTCCACATTGATCAATGAGCTCTTTGAGAAATCCATCAGAGTCTTTTCTGATGAAACTCTCAGCTGACTGATTGCCCAGATCATCACCTCTGGTAAATAAAACAAAGATAAACTCTCCTGACTCCTCACCAAAAATCTTCTTGGTCATATTCACAGCCTCTTTTTCCTCTTGTGTAAAACGACCGATCTGCAGCACCAGTAAGATCACATGAGGTCCAGGAGCCAACATGTTGACACATTTCAGAAGCTCCTTTTGAACTTCCTCATTAGACAGATTTGTGTCAAACAATCCGGGGGTGTCGACCACAGCAACAGGCCATCCATCGACCTCTCCCTCTTCTTTCTGACAAGTCTTTGTTACTGAACTGGAAGTGAGCAGTGATTCAAAGCATTCTTTGTCCAGAATGGTGTTTCCACTTGCACTCTTCCCACTGCCGGTCTTTCCAATCATCACCATCCTCAGAGGCTCTCTACTGTGACATGTTTTTGCTGCCATTTTGCTCATTTCTCCACCTTTACTGACATCTGTCATTCTTCTGCTTTGTCCCTCTCTTACAGTTTGTACATTAAATTGAGCATTGATGAACTTTTCCTTTCTAAAGCTTTCAGATCCCGCAGCACTCATCTTTTCCACAGTTTCCAACAGTTCTGGGATCTGCTGTTGGTCCTTGATGTTGAGAACAACAGATCTTCCTCCACAGCTCTCACAGAGCTCCTGAATGTTCTTGTCTTCCTTTAGAAAGTTAACAACAGCTGGAGCTCTACGATCTGACTCCACAGTGAACAGAATGATGGTGAAGTCATTAATCTGAGAGCTGAATGTGTTCTGGATGATCTCTAACTCTCCTTTGTCTTCATCAGTGAGGGGAGCCACAGGTAGGACCAGGATGAAGGCATGGACACCCTCAGGATCACAGAGCGAGACACACCTGACTGATTCCTCCATCACTTCCTCCTGAGGTTTTCCATACAAGGCAGGAAGCTCCACCAGGGAAACCCAACGTCCACACACCTCTCCCTGATATTTTACACACTCTGATGAGTTGGAGACTGAATGAAGCTCTGTGTGACCTAAAATGGCCTTTGCAGCTGAAGTCTTCCCTGCTCCTCTCCTCCCACACAGAACCAGGTTTAAAGCTGCTCCATGTTCTGTGAAGGAATAAATTGAAAAATTATTTTCAAAAGTTTCTGTGAGCAGCCTGACTGATGATCTCATCCTAAAAGGTTTTTCCAATATTAAAGGGTCTTTTTTAAGATCTACATTTAAAAATGAGATTTCAACATTATTTATACATCTTTCATTGATTCATATTCAGTAAACAGTGCTGCTGCTGCTTTTTCTGAGTTGCAACAAGGTATGTGGTATGCGTCAAGGTATCCATAAATATTTAGCATTTAGCTTTCAAAACTGAAAGTGTTAAAAGAATACTATGGTAAATGCAAGCAAACTGCCAAATAAATAAAGTTATACACAGATAAATTTCAGAAGTAAAGCTTGAGTTTACTCAGTTTATTTATTATCTGCTGCCAAAAAGTCAGTTTTGTCTCAGTCACTGTGAGCAACACAAGATTATGTTAAAATAGCTGAGGTTGACAAAATATATTTTTCTGTACTTACTAACAGGCTCCACAGTAACACGAGCTTGTTTCCTTTGTTCAGTGCTGGGACGACAGATCACATGTTCTCCATTGTTCCTTTCTACAATCTCCTTTAATTCTCTCCGTAACTCCTGAATGTCAAAGTTTTCAAAGTTCAGTGACGTGTTTCCACATCTTCTGATCATTTCCTTTAAGGGCTCATCAGGATTATGTGTTTGTCCTTGACCTGAATGTCCCCTCCCTCTGGGCATTGGTTCTAGTACCAGGGAATAATCAAAAGATTGATCACTGAAGAACTGAAGGACTCTGCAGAGTCTTGTTTTTTGATGCTCAGTGAAGTCTTCAGGCTGTAGAACCAACAGGAACACATGAGGTCCAGGAGCAGAGAGCCTCACACAGGTTTCTACATGTTCCTTTAGTTTGTCTTCAGAGATGTTGGGATGAAGCAGATCTGGTGTGTTGATGAGAACTATTTCTTTTCTTCTGATGCTCTCACAACAGTCCAGTTCTTCCTCTGGGTTAAATTTGGTCTTTCTCAGTAGTTTGTTCCCCACTGTACTCCTCTCAGACCAGCTGTTCCCCAGCAGAACAACCCTGAGCTCCGACACTGAAATGACAGCAAATGGAAGCAGTTCAAGTAATGAGATATTGACAAAATTCTAAGCCTCATGTCAGTATTTTTTCAGGCTTTTTTTTTATAGCCCTCATAACTTCATAAGGACCAAGAAAAAAAACGCACATTAAATTTTCAGATCTAGAGAATATATTTGAGCTTTTTTAAAAACTGCAACCAAACCAATTCTCCCCTTCATTTCTCATGGGCGTCTTGTGCGAATGTGCATTAAGAATGTGGGTCTCTCATGATCCATCATGGCAAAATACACTTTCCCTCTCCTTCATGCACATGCTCCATGCAAGCACGCACGCACGCACGCACACACACACACACACACACACACCGGGTACACAAAACACAACTAAAGCATTTCAGGTTCACCTGAACACCCTACAGCTGTGTTAACACTAGCTTATCCTTCAGCCACCTGAACTTTCGCACCTGGCTGTGGTCAGGTGCGCACATTATCATCGTTTCTATTAGCTTACCTTTTAATTTTCTTCTCTATCTCGGCGGCGTTCGCACCCTTCGCGTTTCTTTGTCGTACTGGAGCCATTTCGCTTCAAAACATCTGCTGCGTAGCATCTAGAAACACATGCACTCACACACAGCCGCCGTCTCTCGCCTTCTTCCACTAACCACACCGCGCACCCCGCCAAC
>VOQJ01047054.1:52709-64841 GCA_015052665.1 Apistogramma diplotaenia | reverse complement strand
AATACCTGGGGCTCAGCCATCCAAAGCAACAGACAATCCACGAGAGGTGGAGAGGAGAGTGCAAGAAGGGTGGAGTGAGAGGACAGGAGTGTCAGGGGTGATTTGCCACAGAAGGATAGCAGCAAAGGTGAAAGGGAAGGTTTACAAGATGGTAGTGAGAGCTGCTATGATGCATGGCTTGGTCATGCTGGTGCTGACAAAAAGAGAGGAGGCAGAGCTGAAAATGATAATATTTTAAGTGGGAGAGATGAGAGTGGACAAGATTGTGAATGAGCACAACACAGTAACAGTTCAGACTGAGTAGTTTTCATGCTACTCAGTCATATAGAGGCTAGACTGTGATGTTTTGGACGTGTGCAGAGGACGTGTGTACAGTGGATACAAAGGATGGTGAAGATGGAGCTGCCCAGCAGGAGAAATAGAAGAAGACCTCGGAGTAGATTAACGGATGTAGTGAAGGAGGACATGCAGAGGGTTGGTGTGACAGAGGCGGATGGCAGGGATAGGGTGAGGTACAGGCAGATGATCCACTGTGGAAGGGAGGAAGCAGACGAAAGAATGAAGACGCGTTTGTCAGTGCTTACTACATTTCCCAGGATTCCGTGTGGTGACATAAAACTACGTCATTCTGCGTCAACCCTACGGTGTGTGTGTGTGTGTGTATATTGATAACGTGACGTTCCTGTTGTACGGGTCAAGTTTACATGTTCATAAACTGACTGTCGCTTCCTTACTTAATGGCTTGTCCTGTCAGTAACACGGGTAGGTTATTTATTTTTATTTTAAGGTGATAAAATCTGATAATTGTAGCAGCTCAACCATTAGCTCCTACAAGCACAAGGCATTTGCTAATCCTGCTGTATTTAAAGGCTTTTAACAGCAATAGTTTTGTTTTTGTGTAATACAAACTCTTTCTGCGCCTAACTCAAGCCCACTGTCGTGTCTTTTTAAACCTTTAACTTAGCTAAGGTTACTGAAAGTTAGCCTCCGTAAGACTAAACAAACTACCACCGGAAGGACCGAGCTGCGCCTCTGATGAGTCCTTTGTCAGGGGACGAGTCCTCACTTTTAACTGTCGTATGAGTAGCGTTTTGTTAAGGTTTCGATTTTCGTGTGAGGTGGAATATAAAACGCTGACTTTCTTGCTCAGACATTACCGCCACCTACTGCCACCTATCAACTCCAACAGCGTCCCTTTGGCTCCCCTCTCCACCTCAGTTATTTGTTGTGAGGAGGCTTACGGACATCTCCCGCTTTGTCCAGTCCTAAACCTGTTATTTCATTACCTGTACTCAGACTGCACCATGCCGCTTTATACCATGTTCTTTTGCATACTTAGCAGCAGCTATCTGTACTGTGAGGGGTTTTGATTGTTTGGTTTTGCAGATCATTTTACTTGTGAGGGTGTATTTCAAGCTGAATATTTATAGTATTTGATCTTACAACGCAAATGTACAAAATGAGCTACAATCTCCTTCAAAGTGATTAAAGATGAGGTTTATGGTGTAATAACACACTTCAGAGGTTATATGCAGACATTTGAATGGAAAGACCTGGCGTGAAAGGCTTTTGATTTGGTACTGTGGTACTTAACTGTATTGTCGGTTTAAAAACAGGCATTTTCCACCAGAAAAACATGATCAAATCATTTACAGCAGTGTGAATGCTGCCTCGCTGCTCACTCTCATGGTGTATTGGTACATTTCAATAGAATATGCATGTTTCTCTATGATAATCACTGCTCAGTCGGTTTCAGGAGTCATGTTCCTCCAATAGGAATCCTCCACTTGTGTTGTGAGTGGAAACTTCCACTGGTTCCACCAGGGTGTAAATACCTTAAGGCATCAGAAGATGGTGGCAAACCTTAATTCTCAAAGCTTAAATAAACAAAAGCTAAAAACTTCTCTAAACCACAGAAATAAAGAAAACAAAAAACAGGTTTATGAAAAAGCAGTTTTGCAGCAACACCAGAAGCTCGTTGAGTGTTGTAGAGGTCCACGCAGGGTTCCACATAAACATTACCCTTTGAAAATTGGTATATTTGTGCTCCAGTCATTTGCTTTAAGATCATCTTTTTATTATTAGAATTTAAAAAGATGAGATATTCTGGCCGAGAGAAGGCAAACAAGGGTTACTGTTAATTAAATGATTAATAGAAGGCTCCTTTTATTACTCCATCTGCTTTTGGCCATGTCACATTTATGCAGTGGCTGCAATAATTTCACTTATAGGGCATCTTGGGTTTTTGACCCAGGCAGCTTGTTTGGAGACGGCTGTGTTTACATCCTGTTCCCAACGACCCCAAAACTGATTAACAATGATTTGTGGGAAATCTGACATTATCATTCTCAATGAATCTTAATTTGTTCAATGCTTTGTTCCACTGTGCTGAATGTTATGACAAACTTAGTTTATCTTTTGTTCCTTTGGGAACATCTCTCTGTGATAAAGCCTGTCCAGGTTCTTGGCTCTGTATTATGCTCATTTCTTTAAAAGTGACACATTTTCCTTTATTTTAGCCTCAGACTTCTTTTCTTGGCCACAAATTCTCCACATTTGTTAAAACTGGCCAAAAGGCACATTGATTTTGAATAGAACCTATTGGCTTGTAGTGTTGTGTTTCCCTCTTTTGGTTCCCTAAAAATAGATGTTTGCAAGTTTGAACATTCCTAGTGTGGGTTTTTTCCTGGCTCAAAAGGAGCCACGAGTCTGCACATAGTTAAGCAAAGAGTCTGGGTGACCCTGTTTAACAGTCGTGTAGTAGCATTTTCATTTTGTTTCTGGCCATCTGATAAACAAAAGTACCTTTTGTGCTTGACTTTTTAACTTTATGGACTCCACTGTTAGTGGAAGTGTCTGTTTTGACCACAGGGGGAAGACTCCTAATCTGTCTTATTGACTAAAGAAGCTTTTATGCTAAATCATATCAGTTTTTATGTTAAGCATGAGAATAAAGGCATTTTTCATGTATCTGAAGAGGTTTTTGTTTTTAAGTTTACTCATTCAAGGAGCAAAACCAAGCAAATACAGTGTGGATCCAGGATGTGCACCTACTCTTGTAATTTTGAAAAGATGTTTGTTTGGTTTTAATGTCGCCTGTCTCAAAAAATGATCCTGTTACATGACTCCAATTATTTTCTGCTTTATTTTTTCAGTAATGCTGCAATAAACTTATAAACTTTATAAACTTTGTGCTTTTTTTTTATTGGTTTTTAAACCATCAGTGGAGCTGAACCCCATCCTCCTCCCTCTGGAGTGGCTTCTGGGTACCTGGGAGTGTGATGAGCCAGGAGAGGGCTGCTTCCCCACTATTAAACCTTTCCGCTACACAGAGACACTGCACTTCAGTCATGTAGGACAACCACTCATCAACTTCATGTAGGTTATCACTGAAGAAGTAACACTACAAATATGTGTATATAAAATTTTCTGTAGGCCCACAGCCTGCAGGTGGGGTTGTACGGCTCGGGCGCAATGTGTGTCAGGCGGTGGCCAAGTGTGGAGGCCCGGCAGACCAATCCCTGGTTATTGGGACATGAAATGTCATCTCTCTGGTGCGGAAGGAGCCTGAGCTAGTGGCTGAGGTTGAGAGATACCAACTAGATATAGCCAGGCTCTGCTCCAGTCTGGAGTTGCCCTAAAGCACGAGCCAGAAAATATTCAACTCCCACCTCTGGCAGAACTTCGATAGCATTCTGAGGACATACAGCATAGTCCACATGGACCATGTTCCACAGCTCCATTGTTGAGGCTGCTGCACAGAGCTGCAACTGCAAGGTGGTTGATGCCCGTCATAGTGACAATCACCAAACTACATGGTGGACACCAGAGGTGAAGGTAGCCATCAGGCTGTAAAAGGAGTCTTATCAAGACTGGATGGATGGATTCAAGGTTTTTATTTTGCCATTTGTGCATGAACCGAGGTTTAGACACATTGGAATTTATGGAAAGTATTAAAAAAGCAATAAATATAAAATATAGAACAAGGAGACAGTATAGAAATTTAAATGCTGGATGGATGGACGGAAATAAAAAATGCCCCACCTTTGAAAATAATACAATATAAATAATAAAACTCATGTAATTTGCCTGGATTTGAACTGAAATAAAATTGTTCCTGTGATTTGGAAAAGCCTGTCAGCAGACAGTACTTGATCTCTCACTGGTGCTGTTTTACAGGTTCAATGCATTTCATGCAGAGTCTAAGAAGCCGCTGCACAGAGAGTGTGGTTTCATTCGAATGCAGCCAGGCACTAACAGAGTGGCCTTCATCATTGCACAGAACTCAGGTAAAATTCACACCACCATATTCACCATTATTTTTTTCCAATTCAATCTCTGGCCGTGCAAAAACGTCACCACCTGGATTTAATTAAGTAAACAGGCAATGATTAATATATTTCACCTGGTAAAAGGTTATTTAACCCCAACTGATTCAGTGAGTAGCTTCTCGTTTATTAAATAACCATGTCTTCTGATTCAGAAGGGTTGCAAAAAATATATAGGGAGCTTACTAAAATATTAAAATTGGGTTAAAAGTTGTCCATTTTATTATTAAAATCTGGAAGAATAGTCATGAACCACTATCTTCAAAGAAGGTATGCAACTGGGAAAAAATCACTTAAATGTTTAATGTCAAATTGTAAAAAAAAATAAATTAACAGTATAGCTCACAACTATGTTTAATAGTGAAAGTAAGAGCAAGAGGTGCTCTGTATGGAAATAAATATTGCATAAGGTTATCAAAATGATGCCACGACGAGTCTGTTCCATCATTGAAGCTAAAATAATAGTGACTTTTATCCTCCTCTGCAAAATGAAGTTGGAGGATATTGTCTTCATAGCCTCCGTCTGGGCGTCGGTCTGTGAGGTTTTACCTTTTCAGTCTGTAGACTCGAAACCACAGTGAGTTGAGCCTTGAAATTTGGCATATGTGGTCTTTCCACGTCAAAGATGTGCAACGCAATATTCACATTCCTGGATGTTTTGTAACCTTTGGGAAACGTCAGTGTTTATTATTAGCACAAGCCTACACACGAGAGCTCCCACTTTGAACAACAAACACTTCATTCGGGTCATAGTTTTTCTTTTTCTCTGTCAGCAGGCATCGAAAAGAATCAAGAGAAGCCTCGGGGAAAATAAAAGAAAGGAGAAAAAATGTGAACTGATTCATTATTAACTTTAGTCATCTCTGATTGGTGTAACTGGATGTCATTACTGCTGATGAGTTATTAGTGAGCCGATTCTACATTTAACCTTTAGCCGGCTGTTTCAGATTTATTTCTGTGTCTGTTATGGTTGCTGGTGTCACTAGCTTAATGTTTTATCAAGTCACCTAATACTAGGCTTTGTTCCTCAGCGAGTGTCGCTGGTGTACCAGAGACTTCCCTCTAGGGTTTCGCTTCCTCACCATTACCCTGGTGGCTCAGAGAGAAGAGATTAATTAAGCTCTTGTCTCTGGCTAAGAGATTAATTAATCTGATTTACTCTCCTTTGCACACACAACTATGCACGTTTTGAGCTTTTGTGCCATCTTGTGCAGGTCTGGTGGAGATTGAGGAGGGAGAGCTGTCAGGGCAGCAGCTGAGCCTGCAGTCCCAGCAACTAGCCCGAATCTCTTTTGCAAAGAAGCCTCATGTAAAGCAGGTAAAGCTGATCCTGAGTCTGCAAGATACACTCGCTGAGCGACAGTAATAAAAGGGTTAAATGTATGATGCATAACTTTTCCCTCAAACTTTATGTGATCGATAAAATGACTCCCTCTGCTTTCTCCTGCTCACTTTTTTCTTTCTTCTAGATTTGCCGAGTGTTTCAGCTCCGGCCAGATGGGAAGCTGGAGCAGACAGTTTCTATGGCAACAGACAACCAGCCACTGATGCAGCATTTGCACATCACATACTGTCGATCTTCTTGACCCAGCAAGCAGGCAGGCTTCTCACGCACTGAAATACGTTGATCTGGAAACGCTCGATCAAGAATTCCAGCTGTTTAAGGGAAACATGAACAAATCTGCAGCAACACAGAGACATACCTCTATAATGTGGCAAAGATGCTGTGGCGTCAATAACCCGTTAAACTGAAATAACCTGAGCAAACTTAATCTTACACTGGTTAAACCTCACATTATAGACAGCATCAGGGCATTCGTGGTGGATTTCCATTAAGTTCCTGTTAATGTCACTAAGCATGTTTGGGTCATGCCGACATTTAATGTTAGTGATGTTTAATCTGTAAAGCTCTTTAGTATGGAGTTAATGGAAGTACCTCCAGTATCCAATCTATATGTAATTGTCATTGTACTAAGATTATAAGCTAAAGCAGCTGTTGTCATGGAGATATTGCACTGTCCTTTGAATGTGGGTTGCAAGAGTATGTTTCTTTACTGAGTGGCACCATATTTGTGTAATGTAGAAAATACAACCATTTAAGGTCACCTATTTTCATTGTACTTACCAACATCTGGGTTTGGTGAGGGGGGCAGCTTCACTGTTCATGCGCTGGATTCATTAAAATAAACTATAAGCTCTGTCTTTGCTTGTTTGAGTCTCGTGTTCAGTCCTGATGGATGATGCAGATCGGACTTTTGTTCTGTTTATGCTGCACAAAAGCATCAGCGTCGAGGACACTGTGGCAGCCAGTGAGAAGATATTTACTGGCTGACACGACAGTTAGGACCCAGGCTTTTTAAAATGGAAAAAGAGATGATGTAAATACAGAGCTGTGATTGCAGAGCGTCTTGAGAATTTAATGCTCTGAAGTGGCTTTAGTTGTACTGTATTACAAACACTGTGATGAGCAGTTACTTATACCTCCTCAAAGCAAGCAAATTCTGCAATAATAAAAGTATCACAAAAGTGTGAAGTCTGAAGTTTATTATAGGTTTCATAAAAACTCTTAAGACACACACATTTATAAGCTCACACTTAACGTGACACCCGTCACACACAATCATCATAAAGAGCCTCTGTAGCGGCATCCTCATACTGCAGTGCTTTGAAATGCAAATCATTAAATAAAAAAATAAAATCATAAATAGACTATTTACAGATTTAAAAAGAAATCGGCATCCAAAAAAATATGCACATTCAGTATATACCGTTCCTTGAGTTCTTTGGCCAAAAAATAAGCGCAATGAGATCCACCGTTTCGCTCGCTTAAGTGTGTTTCATGAGTCATTTTGGATCATATTTAGGAAACGACTGTGCTTTGGTGAAGTACAATAGATGAAACTCATGAAGTGTAAACAGTTGAAACTCTGAGGTGTGAGCTCACTTTTCAGACTCAAACCTCACAACAGGACCCAGCCAGCTGAGCATCAGTTTCACTGCAAACACAGTTTTCAAGTGTGTATATTCTGAGAGAAACACCACATTAAACCATCTGAGTGTTTATCTCAGGAGAATGAACAGCCTCACATTACAGCACTGGAAAAGCCTTGGATTACTACACCGGTTAAAGCAGTGAGAAAATACATCGATGTGGAGGGATACGCTCTTAAGCATCATGGTGACTACTCTTTGGATGAAGGGTAACCACTTTACAGGCTCAGCACAAACATCTGTTGATGGCCATTCAGCAGCAGACTGAAATCTGCCAGCAGGCTCAATCCCCATCAACCACAGCGACCCTCTCCACTCCAGCTTTTATTTTTTTAATCCAACATTTGACCGCTACTCCCCCCTGCTGTTCATTTACGCCTCCTTCATGATGTAGACGTATACTGTGGTCAGGAAGTACTTGAGGGACTCAAAGGTGGCGGACAGCCAGTTATCTTCAGGAGCAAGATCCTTCTTCACCACACATTTTGTGATCTCCGCCTTTGAAGAAGAAAAATTTTTTTTTAAATAAAATAAAATAGATTCAATTAAACCTCAAGTATAAATATTAAAGGGGATATTTTATGCTTCTCCCCACTTTCAGGGGCTTTTTGATTAAATATTCTGTCTCAACCCACCACCTGTAAGTAGAAATTTACTTAATTCTGTCTGACTGGCATCTGTAATGGAAATCAAGCAACTCCACTTTCATCAGATCAATCAACAGGAAGCCAGAGTAAGCAAATAAAAAGCCTTTGCCTTCAACTCCCAGCTAACTGAGCTTCATCCACACACGGTGTCAAATGTCAGCTTTTAAAATGTGCATTTCATGTTCTCCCCAAATTTTGTTGCCACAACATGCAGAAGCAATGGATACAGTCATTTGAATCAGAAAGCACACTCTCTTACAATTCTAACATTTTACATATCAGGACATTCAATTTTAAAAAAGGCTGGCTCTTAGATGGCAGTTTGCTGCCAAAACACACACATTCTAAACAATTGCCAATCTACCCTGGAGTGGACATCCCAGCAAATTCACCCCCCCAAGATCAGAAAAACTGCAAAAAACCCAAAAAATTCACCTCAGACTCTCCAGGCCTCGACTAGCACTAGCACGTCTCTCTAAAAAGAACATGTCAGCACAGCTTAGGTTTGCAATGTTGCATCTGAACAAACCACAAGACTTCTGAATCAATGTTTGATCACAGAGCCACGTTTGGTGAAATCTACACAAAGTATCAGCACGAGCACCTCAAACCAACTGTCAGCATGGTGGTGGAGAGGGTGACGATTTGGGCTCCTTGCAGTCACTGAGTCACACATAAACTCCCTCTGTGAGGCCATCTAAAAGCCTGGCTAAAACTGGGTCGTGCAAAAGGCACAGCAGCAAACAGAACACCTGAGAAAGAAAGCAATCAAGGTGTTGCAATGACCCAAAGTCCAGACATCATCCTGAATGAAACACTGTGGCAGAACTTTAAGAGAGCTGTGCATCAATGAATGCCTGCAAATCTCAATGAACTGAAGCGACATTGTGAAGAAGAGTGGGCCAAAGTTCCTCCACAACAATGTGAGGGACTGATACAGTCATACTGAAAATGATTCTGTCGAGTCATTCCTGCTGAGAGTGGTTCTACAAGCTGCTGAATCATGGGATGTACTTTTGGTTTTCCACACACTTTAATTTAGTCTTTGTTAAATAAATAATGACACAGCAGAATATAAAATGTGTTGTTGTTCATCTGAGATTTAGGCCACATTGTTTTTTATATCCTGATATGTAAAACAGAGCCGAAAGCATGTGTGCTTTCCTCTTCCTTTGATGTCGGTTTTTAATATATTTAATCTTCCGAGGGTCCTTAAAATGAAAGAGAAAACAGGGTTTGCATCATGGCCTTAATTACTGAAGACAACATTAGACAGAAAAGCAGACACTTACCCACCCTCCCCGTCTCTTCAGCCAGGGAACCAGGAATTTGCGAACAAACTGTCCCAGACTGTCCACTAAGATGTGTACTGTGGTCGGATGGCCTTGTCTGACACAGTCCACTGCCAGGGCTCCGGCTACTGCATACATGGACACCACCTTACCCCATGTTATGCCTACGGGAGGAGGAACACCAGTGATTTATGTTTAAGTATTTTATATCTGTACCGATGCCTATCTTTATGCTTCCACAGCTCAAGCCGATCTTGATTTTGTTTATCTGCAGCCACGGAAACTCAAATTGGCATTTTTACCCCGCTATAAACATTCCCTCCCACACGAAGTGACGCCCATCTCTGTGCTTCATTTTATCCGTTTCCATATTCTGTAATGAGATAAAAATGAAGCACACAAGGCAGTTGTGTAAATATGAAAGTCAACATACTGGTGTTAATGTTGCTGATATGGCCACACCAAGCTATAAATTAAACAGCTTTAGACTGCGCTGCCACTGACGCAGTTTCAGATATGAGAAGGTCAACAGGTTCAAAACATGACTTTGTATGAAGGAGAGGCAACAAACCTGAAAAAGGCCATGTAGCTGACCCTTTTATACTTTAATGTTCACTTCACGAGCCGTTGACCTCAAAACAGTCCAATCTGATAAATGAGGACATCTGGCCACTTGCAGGTAAAGTTTCCACACTGAAGACGGATTGTTATAATGAACGTCAGTGATGCAATGCAGAGCTTATTGGCATGGACCTCATTTAGCTTGTACAGTCACCGTTGCTCCTTAGAGCTGAGCCACAGCCTCTGAGTGTGGCTATTAAGGGATAGAGCTCTGGGTGAGCTTAAACGAGATAACTGTCTATGGAAGCTGTCAGAGCACGTCATGTCTCCCTCCCTACTGAGAAGCAGGCCAAGAATAGAGACAAGATTGCTGGGGATAAAGCTGGAGGAGAGGAGGGCGGAAAGAGAAAGAACAGAAGTGGGAGGCAGGTGAAGATGGATGAAGGAGAGATGAGCGGTGTTGATTTTGCTGAAAGAGACCACAGAACAGATGGCTGCTTCCAAAGGAATATACATGGATATGATCCACAGACATCATCCCCTATGTGGAGGGACAGGAAGGAATTACATTTCCCTGGAATGCAATGAGTAATTCAGAGCTTAAAAGAGTGGTTTTAAAACCAAAAACAAGACAGCAGAAAAAAACAAACATGCATGCTTTTCTATTTATATTCCAGTTTCAACCCATCGCAGAGGGCTGGGGCAGACCGAGTTCACCAGTTTGTTATTCTTTAGGAGGAATCCCACGCCGCTTCTAAAAATTACACCCTCATGACGTCAAAAAGAGCAGAGATTCATCCAGGACGCAAGCGTGAAAATAACACTAAACAAGCCTGTTTTTGATCTTTCGTGGCACAGCACCAAATTTTTTTTTACCAGACTCTCTAATCTATCCCCGGCTTGTACAGAGGGCATGAAGTCACTCTTTATTTGGATCCTTCCAAATGTCATTCCTTCTTTGGAGAGTTTGCAAAACACATCTGTTGTCAAGACAACTTGAAGAAAAAAAAAAAAAGGCACGAAGACCAAGATCAGCACGATCGAGTTCAACCAAATACAGACTCGACTAGAATTTAACCAACAGCTATTTTGAGACATCTGATTTGCAACGTTATTCTTACAAAATTCACACAACTCCCTCAGAGCCAGGAATAACAGGAAGAACCACTTAGGCTGTTTATCCAGAGGTAATAACCGTGAATCAAGACAGAAGTTCCAGATTAAAGCCAGAGGCAGCTGTTGTTGCTATATCCCGGCTCTCTTTGAACCACAAGAACAGCTAAACATATATTTTATTTAAAAAATAAGCAGATCAGAGGGACAGCTCAGGTTGAGCAGTGAGGAGACAAAGTTAGAGAGGCGAGGTTGAGATGGTTCGGGCATGTGCAGTGTAGGACACAAAGAGTGTTGAAGAAGGAGCTGCAAGGCAGGAGGAAAAGAGGAATACCTGAAGGAGGACATGCAATGGCAATTTTATCGATACTGCACACTTCATTACACTAAAACTCAATGTGCTTAATGCAGAAAAAGGTTGATGTGACGGAGGAGGTTGTCAGGGACAGGGTGAGATGGAGGCAGAAGACCCCAAATGGACTGAAGTGCCAAAGAAGAAGAAGAAAAAAAAAACATGATATCCAAACAGCCCAATATTGGCCTTGTTAAGTTACATGAGCACAAATTCAAACAGGACGACATTTCCCAGAGGAAGTGGATGATGTTTATCTGTTTCCAGCTCATTAACTTCGTGCTAATAAAGATGAGTCACAGCGTACACCCTGGACAGGTCGCCAATTAAAGACAAATGTTTGTATTCCGATACCAAAAATACGAGACGTTCAGCATCCACAACCCCAATCTGTGCTCAGTTTAGGAAACTAATGTCTAAACTTAGAAACTTTGATGTAGGACTAATTATGTGTTTCACATGGCGTCTCACTCCACCTACATCTGAGTTGCACCCATAAGAAGTGAAGGTCACTTCCTGTGCTGGCAGATCTCTTTTTAATTTCTAGGGTGATATCGTTATCATCATCATCATCATCATCATCATCATCATCGTTTTCATCATCATCACTCTCAGATTCATAGCAGCCTTGTACCTGCTGAGAAAATCTCAGTTGCCACGCCGATGAAGGCATCCGAAACCATGTTCTCCATGGCAACTGAAATGTTGAGCTGCCGCGCCACGTTCCTGTACAAAGTAGGCTGTATACACTCCAGCTCATCACCTAGGTAACGGGGGGGGGAACCAAAAAAAAAAAAAAAAAAGCAAAAAAGCCTGGTAGAAAAAAAAAAAATGAAAGAGAAAAAAAC
>VOQJ01047054.1:23873-34686 GCA_015052665.1 Apistogramma diplotaenia | reverse complement strand
GCAGGGGGGACAGGGCCCCGCCCGGCCCCGCCCCCCCCCCCCCACCCCCACCCGCAACCGCAAATGGGACAAGCAATAGAGAATGGATGGATGAAGTAGAAACATTCTGGATTAAAATATACTTCTAGCACTGTTGCAGCGCTTGGATGTACTGCTTTATCACCGGCTTCTATTTAATGCAGAAAATCTTAAAAGCGGAAGAATTCTGAAGCAGGTTTTAAAGCACCCATCCAGCCACGTATGTGCAATTACATGTTTGCAGCAGACAGAGCAACATTTGTTGGCAGGCTTAAATATCTGGATACTGGCCTTTTCTTTTCTGATAATCATAAGAAGTATATGATATGTACAACAGCTTAATGAGACAGTAGTGCAGAGTGTGAGGAATTCAATTGATCATTTGGCTATGAATACTCTTGATTATGTTTTTTTTTCCTCATGTGGGACTTTTGACATGAATATATTTCCACAGATAAAAAGCACCAGTGCAAAGGCCACCAGACACGGGTTATTTTGGCCTGAAACTATTACAGAGGGCTGTGGGTACAGCGGCAAAGGTCTGGTCACATTCCTGAAAGCAACATGTCACTTTATAAAAAAAAGCAGGAAAACGTCAGTACAAAAATGTCAGCAGTGCAATAAATCTCTGTTACTGTTGCACTTGCAAGGCATGGCAACCACAGACCTTTACACAGTCCGCTCAAGCGGCGTTTCTGCGGTAATGAGCAATTGAGCCGATGATGCCTGCAGGGAAGAAAGAAAAACACTGATCCCGTTATCTGACGTGCTGCTGACTTTGCGAGTACATGGATTTAATCTAATGATACTTAATGTGGAAATTTTAAAACTTTGAAACACTGTGAATTTGCTGACTGGGCAGCTATAATCATACTGAGTCATTTCAGATGGACCACATGATTGGGCCACAAACACCTTTGAGAAGTAACAGAATACGTCCAAAGGACATGTCGGCTTGAAATCATTTAATATTTAACCCTCTGAATGTTTAACCAGGACTCTTAGCTGACAAATGTATAAAACTACAAATGTTTTCTTACCTCCGGGGTGCCTCACACCTAGACAGAGTGAAAAAAAGACAACGCATGAACATGGTTTGCATTTCGAGGGAATATGGGACAGTTTTGGGTTTGAAGTTGTGCAACACAGGACTCCATTTATCTGCATTTATGTGTCGTTTTGTTACTTTAAGGCAGCTTTTACTGACATCTAAATGGAAGAGAAAAGAAGAATTCTCACCTTTCCATTTGTAGATAAGGAAGCTGATGACGCTTAGAGAACAGAACACAATGAATGCCAAGATTGGGATCAGAACCTCAAGATGAGGAACGCCTGGATCTAAAAATATTTAACATTTGTAATCTGACAGTCAACAAAAGAGTCCACTGCAAAAAAAATGTGTGTCGTGTATGTGGAGGTGAAGTCTTGTGATCACAAGGAATAAAGTTTTGTTTCAGTGTGCTCTTCATTTGGTTTAGCATGCATTGTCATTCAGTACAGTGAAACAGTCTTGAGCCACCCCCAATTTCTTTAGATTTTGTTTTCAAGGAGCCAGACTTTTTTTGTTGTTGTCATGAGCAGTACTTCTCCAAGCTTTGATGATGATGTTCTTATTAGAACACTGGCTGATTTTTCACTCATTTTCAGTCCAGTCCTTGTACCCGGCCATTTGTGGGAGGGTTTTTTTGTTTAAGCCACTTGTGAATTACTCAAGCATAAAAAGAATCCAAGTGTTGTCTCCGCACATAAAAGACAGCTTAGCAAAGAACCATTGAACCTTTAGACACTTTGCTACTAGCAGCAGATATTTGTTCCCAGTTCTTCAGTTGAATTTGTGTCTGTTTGTCTGTCTGTAAAACACGGTTTAGGGCTGCATGCTAATTATGGATGGAATTATGAATATACAAGCATAACATCAGATTTTGACACACCATGCATTACTATCTGGAAAGCAACAGCTTTATTTGCACATTTGCGAACAAATGGACATCGCATGTGCACGGTGATGCAGCCAGCAAAATATGAAGAATTAAAGGGTGGCTTAAGACTTTTGCACAGTATTGTATCTTTCAAATCATTTAGAAATGAATCACTGTATAATTTTCTTATGGTTTGCATATAGAAATAATAGTCGTTAGAAAATGTGACATTTCCAAAGGGCAGTCACAGAAGGAGTTAACATCTCTAGGTTAAGCACTTTGATGAAATGAGCTGATTTTGTTCAGCAGCTTCTAACACATGAATATGGAAGCAGCATATTATAGATAAAAGCATGCAGAGTAAAGAATATACCTGCATCAGATGATTTGTTTTTGAGGACTGTGTTGAATTCCTGGTCCGAAGAAACTCCACCGAGAAGCACTTCCTCTTCAACCTGCTGAGTTCCCACCACTCCCCGCTGCTCAGTCTGAACTTTGACTGGATCTAATGTGAGATGGACAAAAAAATTAACAAAATAAAGACAGACCAAGATTTCAGCTTGGTCAAAAAAAAATCATACTATTGCAATATCAATAAAAAATGTGAATTAAAGCAAATATATTTGTAACTTTATTTCTTGTTTTATTTTCTGGAGATGAGCGAGACTCCAAAAAGCTGAAGCAAAACAAAACAGCTACACAATCAATAATTATTTTTATCAAATGAGTATTATTAAGAACAAGCTCCAATTTCCCGTGGGGATGTTTCATGTAATGTCACAGGAGGTGAAAGTGTGTTGTTTTTGAGGATAAATGCTTTAAAAAATGTAAATCCTTAAATCATAGCTGACGCACCGTGAAATAATGATCAAAATCCAGTACTGCTTGGTTTCATTTTACGAAGCCAAAGCCTAAAGCGAAATACTGGACACAGGGCGTCTCCAACATCTCTTTGAATTTACCCAAATTTACCCCCATACCACCTTTTGTTAACTAAATGGGGTGAAATAGCAGGAAAATGCCGCAATTTCTGCCAGAGTAACACAGACTACTGCCAGCATCACTCTTGTTTAACTGTGTTTAGTGACCCTCGCATGAGGCAGGAAATAACCTGAAACGGTCCCTTCTGACGGGATTTAACTACCAACACTTTCACTTTGTGCCCCTTTAAATATTCGCAGCTTCACCTGCAATAGGTTTTTATTTTAATATAAAAAAAACTTGTTTTTTGTTAAATTGATGCAATACAAAAAATCAAAACAATGCACGCTGCCTGTTCTGCATCTGTAGAACTGCAATTCAACATAACAGACTTAAAATAAGCAGTTTTTTGTTTTGTTTTATTTCTTTGTGTTTCAGTTTCCGCTTAAACTGAAATTATGTTGTTCCAAGAAATCAGTAGCCTGTTTACATCATACACGTAAAAAAACAAAAGAGAAAAAAAGATGAATAATTCAATTGATTCAGATGAAACAACATACGCCCCCCCTACAACAGGCTCATTGCGCTGATGAAGTTTCTGCTATTCTGTCATAAATAAACAAATAAAAATTTGCCTCTTACCTGCTCCGACACTGCTCCGACACAAGTGATAAGATAAGAGCAAAACAACGCCCAGAAAGTCCATGTCTACAGCCTGACGAACAAACAAAGGAGAAAAAATCATTTTGAAATTCCGTAGTGTTCAGTTGAAAGCGCGGCGCAAACTCCTTCAGAGTTACAGTATGCTAAGCCGATCACCAGGAAAATAATGCTCGAATGATGTTCAGCCTTGAACAGAAACTAGGCGGTGATAACAACCGTGCGGTTGTGCGCAGCTTGCCTTAAAGTTCCAGTTCAGCTGCTCTTTGGGTTTGTGGTGAGCAGTAGTGGGAGGTCCGCAGTCAAAGTCCTTTCAATTGGTTCTCAGATCAGTGTTTTCTGCTGATGCCACCGAAGATGGCTTCAGGTGTGAACACATCGTGGGTATCGTAACCATGAAAACAGTAACTAATTAGGCTACCGTCTGCAAGAACAAGACTGCACCACTTTATTACACGTAGGTGCACCTTTACCTGATCCTGTGAGATAATCACATGACTTGCTGAAGTTCAACCTGAGCATCAGAATGAGGAAGAATGCATCAATCGGATGCTGTAGCAGCAGAACACCACCCTGGGTGTCACTCAAAATAAGGCTATAATTCAGTCTCAGGGACAACTGTGTTGAGGTGTGAACCCAAAGGCAGAGAGCAGAGGAGGGGGCAGATTACAAAAAAAAAAAACGAGCTTTTTACACTGTCTGATTACGAATTAAAATGAAACTGAAAGAATAACAGGGAAATTCATAGGGCTAGGGACAAGGAGGAAATTCCAGGGATGGTGGGAAACAGGAAAACAGCACATTATGGGGTTCCATTTGTGTCAGAAATAAGTAGAAATAATATATGTAGATGTTGTTGGTCTGTGTTGTTGCCATGTGTCTTGTGTTGACGTCTATGGTCTTCATGCTTTATGTATGTTGTATTTGTGTTTTCTGCACATGTGGATGTTGCATATATTTATGTTACATATATTTATATTGCATATTTATGTTGCACATGCCTTTGGTTCTTGTCGTTGGTCAGTGTTGTTGCCTGTTCTCTTCATCATTAATAACTTTTGGAGTAGGTCTTGTCTGATCAAAGTAGATATTACAGAAATGTTGGTCTTTCAATATCGGTGGTTTCGAAATGTTGAGATTTTGACATCGTATTTTCTTTAGGCATTAATTAGAGCAGCAAAGCAAGAGGAAGGGGTCCTGGTGCAAAAAAGGGTCGGCTCAATGGCGGAGGGGGGTACTTTTATATGCCTAAAACATTAAAGTAACACCACGGAGTTCAGACTGTTTATTGTGTGTAAGTGTGTGCTCGCATTGGCAGGACTCAGACTGCTTTAAATGAGATCTAGTGCCTGGGCCACTGGATTGTTAACCAACTGAAACTTTATTCTGAAAATAGGGGGCATAATGGACGCTAACCATTTTTTTTCTATTTTTAGAAAAGTTCTTTATGTTAAGATCAACTGAGAATAAATATGGTGGCCTTGGAGGACTCGCTAATATTAAAAATGCCACCTGTGTCTTTAATCAGAGGTTCTGAGGACAGAGTTTTGTGGTAAATGATGTCTAATATAATAGCAGCAAACACAAACCAACATCATCTACACATATTACTTCTCATGAGCAAGCACTTGGTGACAGGATGGAAAAATTCCCTTTAACGAGGAAACCGACCAGCAGAACCAGGCTCAGGGAGGGGCAGTCATCTGCCGCAACCGGTTGCGGCTTTTACATTTTTCTTAAAATTTAAGCTCAGAGTGTTGCTGACAGATTACTCTGTCGTATAAAACGAGAGGTATCTCTGGTCTGGCCCACTGAAGATTGAAGAGAGCTGCATGTGGCCCAAAATGAGTTTGACACCCCTGGTTTAGCTGCTATTAAGCAAGGGAACAGTTGTTATCCTGGCTGACATGCATCATTATTTTTAATGCTATAATAATGAAACAGTTTGTTCATCTGTGCTTACCCAGATAACAAGTCAAGTAAGAATTGTATGTTCCTCTTAAAAAAATCATATCTGATGGATTACGCAATCACACTGATGTGGTTGTAACAGAAACATATTGATTAAATACCTTGAACTCAAGTCTGTAGTGTCTATTTATGCCATTTATTTGATCTTATAGCATCATAAATGTTAAGCATTTGGACACTGTTGTAAATGACAGCAGTGCCTCAGTCATGTGCATTTACCTTTTTTGCCTTGTGTATACAAATTTGTTACACTGCTTATTTTAAATTGTCTTTTGTGTTTGTGTATGCGTGTACTTTATTTTTTTTGTAACCCGAATACAGATCTTGCTCATACATTTTGAGTGAGCAATCTGCTGCATACATACAAACCTTTTTAGGTTAGAATACCTCGAAAAGCAGTACATCATACTACAATCTAAAGAAACAGCTGAGAAACAAAATCAGTGACATCCATTAGTCTGGAAAGGGTTATAAAGTCATTCCTAAGGCTTTGGGATGCCAGTGAACCACAGTGAGAGCCGTTATCCACAAATGGAGAAAACTTGAAACGGTGGCGAACCTTCCCTTCCTAGGAGTGGCCAACCTGCCAAAATTACTCCAAGAACACATTGACGACTCATTCAGGGAGAGACAAAAGAACCCAGATAAACATCTAAAGAACTGCAGTTCATGCCCTGAAGCTCATGCAAACTCAGGTTATACAGCTGGAGAATGACTCAAAAACACACCAGCAAGTCTCCTTGTGAATGGCTCAACAAACCAGTCTGGACTCAGATGCTTTGGCATGACCTTAAACAGGCTGTTCATGCTCAGAAATCCTCCAATGTGGCTGAATTACAACAATTCTGCAAAGAACAGTCGGACAAAATTCCTCCACAGTTATATGAAAGAGTCATTGCCAGTTATCACTCTTGATTGCAGCTCTTATTGCCAAGGGTGGCACAACCAGTTATTAGGTTTAGGGCCAATTACTTTAGATTAGGCTCGGATAGCCTTTTTGCCCATAATGAAATCATAAATTTGCCTTTTTATGTTTGTGTTATGTTTATGTAATAAAATTTGTTTGATGATCTGAAACATGTAAGTCTGACAAATACACAAAAAAATAAAAAAAATAAATCAGAAAATATTTTCCAAGCATAGATGAGCAAATCTTTCAGATAAAGCTACCGGAGCCGTGTGTTCAGTATGTTCCACTTAAATGGCGCTGAACTGAGTTTCTGTAAAGCAGCTTGCATTTGAAAGTGTCCACTGAGTAAAGCAGTTGACTAGTTGTACTTGTATGACAGCTACTGCTCCATTTATGCCCTATGTTACATAAACTGTGCGACATGATTTGATGTGAATTCCCCAAACTGTACACGGGACACGTTTCCAGCAGTCTCCATCGCCCCCTAGCGTCTCATATCAGCATGCGCTTCCATCGGATTGGCTGCGCGGTTGTCAGGAGTGTTTACAGGAAACATGGCTTCTCTGTCTGTCGGAGAGCTTCAAGAAATGGAAGGTGAGTAGCCAAATATCCAAGGAAGCAGCCGTGCTGCGATTGTAATAGCATGGTAGACTGGCAGCCATTTGGATAAAGGGGTCTTTTTTTATATGTGCACACTCCTTGATGCCTTTTTCTTGTGATTAACCGCAGCTCCATCCTTGCTTTACTAGCTAACAGGCTAATAACAAGATGTTAGCTGGCCGTATTCATTTAACGTCAGTTCATATAGTCCGGATAAATGTCATCTGCATCGTCATGTCTGGGTATGCTGAGTGGGCTGTTGGTCTTGGATGTGTGTTTTTGCCCGACCATGAAACATGTTTCAGATTCAGCTCGTAAACCTGTTAATTGTGATACAGACAGCTACCTAGCTGGCTAACGTGCTTAGCTGTGTGTAGCCTGTGTGTTCAGTAAATAACCCGTGTTCAAGCTGGTAAAGCTGGAAATGCATCTGGGATGCAGTCCCCTGCAGTTAATAGTAATAGGTAAAAATCTGTGGTTGGCGCGGTCCCCGTTTCCCACACATTTGCACACAATTCGCGCGTGTCGCACAACACAGAAATGTGCACTATCACGATCTAGTGATAGTGGAGAGAGAGGGTGGCTGCTCCAGATAGACCAGGGCCTGGCATTATAGCACATGTGCATCACCAAAGTGTGTGCGTGTGTAACCAGTCAGAAGCTTTGTTGAGGTGCTGAGCGTGTCTTTTGTTTGCTCACTGTAGTGGACCGAAGAGGCGAGTCTGAGGAGTCTGGTGATGATGAAACCAGGAGGAGAAGTATCAATGGCGATGTGGACCCCAATCAGCCCACTGCCACAAGTAGGTCATCATCATCTCCTGCCCATCCACACATAATGTGATACATTTTACAAATTAAACGTGCTGCCTATGTTATTTTTACAGAAGTACTTTCTCAAATAAAGCCAGTATGTGACTATAACATATTTGTGATACCTTTACCTTGAAGCAGTGGCTGCTTTAGCGTCATGTGATTTATTCTTCTTTTATTAAAGGTAAAGAAGAGTCTCCCGTTGATATGGATACCATAACCTTGGACCCAGAGGAAGAGGTCAGAGGAGATTTTGATTTTAAAAAAAAAAATGCCCTTCATCTTTAATGACTCATTTTGTTTGGATGATTATTAAAAGGTTCTGTTGTCTTTTAGAAACTCAAGACTGCAGGTGTCCGAAAAACCGTTCATATAAAATCTTTCTTTTACCTCTGTGTGTTAATCTGTGTGCAGGTACTGGTAATCATAGACAGTATAACATCCCAAGGTGTCTGTGTTCTTTCTAGGATGTTGATCTTGTTCACTGTCGTATTGGAAAAATCGAAGGACTCGAGGTGCTACAGAAGGCTAAAGTAAGTAATTATTTTGGTTACTCTGTCAACAGCAGTGTCGTAGGCACGTCTGAGGTTATTCTGTTTTTCATTTATTTTTTGCTCTCTAAAAAGGATCTATTTCATGCACTACAATGCCACTCTGAATTGTATCTGTTTTTATTTTTGTCTCTTTCCTGTGTGCAGACACTCTCCTTACGGCAGAACCTCATCAAAAAGTTAGAAAACCTTGACAGCTTGAGGTCCCTCCGCGAGCTTGATCTCTATGACAATCAGATCCGCAAACTAGAGAACCTGCATAACCTCACAGAGCTGGAGTAAGTGTGAGGGACAAAAAGACTGTATCTCTTACGTGAACCGTAACAAAACAATCTGTTTAATCTGAGAGGGATTTTTGTTTTCCTATCTCACAGGCAACTTGACGTCTCCTTTAACGTTCTGAGGAAAGTGGAGGGTTTGGAGCAGTTGACTCGGCTGAAGAAACTCTTCCTGCTTCACAACAAAATTAGCAGCATTGGCAACCTGGATCTCCTCACAGGTCTGGAGATGCTGGAGCTGGGCTCCAATCGCATTAGGGTGAGATACAAAAGATCTCCGCTGCACTGAGAAGTTGTGTTGAAGTTTTTAAGTAAATAATAGGCTTTGTTTACCAAACACGCAACAAGATTTGTGGGGTCGTTGCGACATTTTAACGTTTTGCCTTAATTTTGTTGTGTTCGCAGGTCATTGAAAACCTGGATTCACTCACATCTTTGCAAAGTTTGTTTCTTGGCACCAATAAAATAACTAAACTCCAGAATCTGGACGCTTTACACAACTTGACTGTTTTAAGCATCCAGGTATCCTCACACACCTTCATCGCTTGATTTAAAATCGCCTAAAATCGAGACAACAGTTAATCATTCAGAATGCATTTGCTTGCAGAGTAACCGGATTACTAAAATTGAAGGACTTCAGAACCTTGTGAACCTAAAAGAGCTGTATCTGAGCCACAATGGCGTTGAGGTCATTGAGGGCTTGGAAAATAACGTGAGTTAGAAACATTCTGTGCCCAATTAAAAAAAAAAACAAAAACAAAAGGTTCCATACTGCAAACATGTAACAGCAATGTTTGTTTTTCTGCACAGAAAAAACTCACCACCCTGGACATCGCAGCTAATCGAGTAAAGAAAATCGAAAACATCAACCACCTGACAGAGCTGCAGGAGTTCTGGGTATGGATCCTTTGTATGACGTGTTGCTTAACGTGTAGCCTCATTACATATAAGCTTACGATCAGCCCGTATTCACTCCTGACGGTGGGCGAGAAGAAGAAAAAAGGCTTCTCACAATATTTTAATTAGGAGTAATTGAACATAATTTATCAATTATACAGAATTCAATTAAGCTATTTGGCAATTAGACTCCGGTGGCCCGTCATGGCAGAATGTAATCCAAGCAATGATAGGAATTGGAGCAGGACCCTATTTTGACAGACAGATTGCAGGAAAAGTGAAAGGGAAGACAGTAGTGAGACCTGCTGTGATGTGGAGTTTGGAGTTGGTGGCACTGACAAAAAGGAAGGAGGCCGAGTTGAAAATCTTAAGCTTCCCAGTGGGCGTGACCAAGATGGAGAAGATTTGAAATGAGTACAGCTCAAATTTAGTGGTTTGGAGACAGTTTTAGAGGAGCAAGGCTGAGAGGCGGGGGTAGTGGTAGCTCGTGAATGAAAAGACTAAAAATAAATATATTAAAGGCCAAAAAAGTGAATTTGTAGCTGCTTTCTAGTTTCTAATCACTCAAGTTTTCTTTGAACAGTCAGACTAAGTCACTTAAATTTTCCTGATTTCATTTTTTCAGTTCTCTCTGTATCCTCTGTACCCGTTAATGCTCTTACCTCTGCGAGGCCAGGCTCATGGCGCGTTGCATTTTAATCTCTCCTCAGATGAACGATAATCAAATAGATAATTGGTCTGACCTCGACGAGTTGAAGAATGCCAGGTCTCTGGAGACGGTCTACCTGGAAAGAAACCCGCTACAAAAGGATCCGCAGTACCGGCGAAAGATCATGCTGGCGCTGCCCAGCGTACGCCAGATCGACGCCACCTTTATCCGCTTCTAAGCCGCAGCGTACAATTTACCTGCCACCTTCACAGTGTTCTCCCTCACCTCTCCCTCCCCTGCCTACACAAACACAAACATTTCGAAACACAACGGCCTCACTCAATTATATAGCCACTTCATACACAGTATACATTCCAGCATATAACTCACCCACGGCTCACTGAACATACATGTATGCACGTATGCACTCATCCAAATCCGTGCTATTGTGTGGAAGCTTTTATTTATTAAGGCGGACCTGTGAAAATGAAAAACTTACCCTACACTCATTTCTCCTCAGCACTCCCCCCCCCCCCTTTCTTCTTTTTTTTTTTTTTTTCTTTTGGGGCGCGGTGGGGGGGCTTTTCCCCTCCCCCTTTTTGTGGGGGGAAAAAAAAAGTTTTTTTTTT
>VOQJ01047049.1:30301-43512 GCA_015052665.1 Apistogramma diplotaenia | reverse complement strand
GGGGGGGGGGGGGGGGGGGGGGGTGGGGGTTGGGGGGGGGTGGGGGGGTGGGGGGGTGGGTTTATACTGTCCTTTTTTCTTTGTTTCCTTGTTTTTTCCTTTTAAAAGGAAGAAAAATCAAGGTGCACTTCAGCTGATTTAAGAAATCGATGTAAACGAACAAACCAAGAAGCATGACGCTGTTTTCATTTACATATTGTCATAAATGTAAAGGCACGTCTTATGTGATGATCATTTTTTCTCTGTTGTACATTTCCTGCTGTTTTTCTCTACAGTCAGTCTGAAACACTTTCAGTGGATACAAAATCATAAATTGGCTTGTTACCATTATATGAATCCTATATTATAATGTTAACCAGGGATGAGCCTTTCATTGATAAAAAGAACAAATATTATTTATTATATTACATAAGTCCATTTTTTCAGCTTTAACAAGAACAGCTTTTGACAAAGAATTATGGTTGTATTTGCTTTTAATACAAAAAATGCTGCATAAAGCAGCATTTTTTTGTATTAAAAGCAATTTGTATTGTATTTGATGTTTCATAAAATTTCATTTTCATTAACATAGACGCGGCACTAATTTACTGCTTGTTCTATGCAATTTTATTTGCATGTGAAAAGGTGCAAGTATTCGTTCCTCAGACATGCAAAAACTCACAAAAGTGACCAATCGCATGGAGCAGATTTCAGCTTCAGTGGACCTGCAGCAGCACATGTACGGCTCGAAAGCTGCGGACAGTTGGTTAGCTAGTATTAGCAAATTTTAGGGATAGATTTACTCTTTCAGCAGCATACAAATAAATTTTAATAAATTTCCCCCTCTAGGGTTCAGTCTGTGAACTGTACCTTCATTCACACCACTTTGTTGTAGTACACACGTGCAAAATAGGGCTCAGGGCCGATAACCAGCCCGCTAAATATCTGTCCAGCTTCTGAAGCGAACCATCTGCCTCAAGTCCATAAAAGCTGTAACTTCAGCGTAGGTGTCCAACGCAAGCACACCTGATTTCTTAAATACAGGAATAAATCATATTAAATATACTTTGTGACAATAATTAACGGTTTCAGCTGTCACTTGAATGTCCTCCAACTCCAGTCTCGACATTTGCAGTGACCCGCCTGGGCCACGCTACTTTAATTATTCTTAATACAGGAAAGTAGCCTTTGTGTACCTGTTGTAGTAACTTCAGGGACATATTTTACACATCATGCTGCACTCTCTACACTAACTGAACCACTTACAACAACTAATCACTACATAGGAAAAAATAATGAAGACGTTAACGACCGAATGCAGAGCTCAAGTTCAGGATTTTAGCAGTCGATATTGGGAAGTCAATATTCTCCACTTTTTTTTCTATTCTAATTTCAAATCCAACATGTTTTAGTTATTGAATCACAGACTTCCACTTGTATTTGTTCCCTTTGCTGATTCTGGTTTACATGTTCCTGTATCAAAGAGCTGGACGGAAGGATGACGGCAGATAACTGAAAATGAGAATCCTGAACGAGTAATTTGAAGCTTCAGCCGCACAGAAAAGAGAAACCGGAGTCAGGATGGGTTCATTCAAAGTGAATTCACTTCCTGTTCAGAGTGCAGATTAATCTAGCACATCAATCACTGGCCCTGAAGTCTTATCTGGTGAGTGTTTCTGCTGGTAAACATCTCTACACAGCGCAGTTGTATTTAAGTACATGTGACAGGCATATAATCAGTTTTCAGGTTCTGGCGGTAAGCTGCGTCCGCAGCCTTTTCTGTGCCATGAACAACCAGCTTTGCACTGAGTTAGGCAGCGTGTGATGCCAGTTTGCCGACTTGCCAACTTTAAGGCTTAAGATACAAAACCTCAGAGCCAAGTCACTTTCAACTTATGAAACCAGAGAGTTTAAATCCTTCAGGGATTCTCTCCAGACTTCTGGTACTCAACCTGAATCTTGATAATCCTCATTATTATGCACAACAGGACCACCTCATTTCTGCTTTTTGCACAGCATGCCAGTATGTCTGTTTTGTGTGCACATTAATGGTTTTAAGGGTTGAAGATTTCTGGAGCTCAGACAGGATCAGAAGAACGATTCAGTTCTGAATCAGGAGCCGAGTTCAGTCAAACAGTTGTGTAGACACACGGCGGGTCAATAATAATTAGAGTTTACTGGATTTACAATCACAGACAATATGGGAACACTGCACCATTGACTCATACTGTCTCCTAACAAAGAGATCATCCATGGCTTTATCACAGCTACAACGTCATGAGGAGTGTGGAGGGTCATATTCTGCAGAAACACCCCAAACTGTGTGTGTTTGTCGAAACGACGACCCATTAGATTTTTCAGTCCATGCTGGTAAACAAATTCAAGCTAATTTCAAATGTGCGGTTAGTGAAACGTTTGGCACATCAGCAGTGTGATGCTGGCAGCTGGTTTCAGAAAGGCTGCTGTTTTCCTCTCAGCGTAATAAGAAGTGCACCCCGGAGGCACGCTCTGCCGCTGAAGGATGAAACCAACTGAACTCCGCTGTCACTTACTTTCCCTAAATTAGGAAATGTGTACCTTGAGGGCTCAAGCTGGTAAGCTGTGAAGGTACAGTAGAGGTAAAATAATTAATTTTGCAGTGACAGAAGCCTACAGTAGCTGAGCTCTCATAGGTGAGTTGTTCTAAAAGCACAGAGGGTTCCTGGTGTAGTTATATTTTTCAAATGAAATAGTTTTGCTGAAGTAGAATTGGCAGTATGTGAGCAATGAGCACAATAATCCCCAATCAGCAAGCTGCAGTGTTACATGTCACTGTGTCAGTGAAGGGCAGTGTTACAAGCATTTATGAGCCAACAGGCACAGATGTTAAAGTGGAGCTTAATAATAATAATTTCACTTTGAGTTGAGTTGAGCCATGTTTTGCCTCCTTCTCTTTGTATCTGCTCCAAGCTTGGATACCAGAACTCCCAAAATATTCTCTCAAGGAGTTCAACTTACCCCACCAATGAGATAATTCATACTCATTGGTGGCATCATAATTTTTACTAAACTGTGACTTTTAAAGACTATAAAAGATGCTTCATATACTTTATAGTTCTGTATCGATTACTTTATGGATCTGGCAACGTTTAAGCACCAACACACTTTTTTCTCTTTGAAGTAATTACACTCCTTCCTTAACAAGCTTTAATTGACAAAACCAATTTTTCTTCCTTTACACCGTCCTTTTCCTCGTGCTTGATCAAAGATCGTCTTTCTCTTTAAAAAAAAAACAGGTCGCTGCGGCTTTGCTGAAGTGCTGCTTTTGTGTTTCATCTCAGTGGAGGACGAACAGGGAACAATGTGTTTTTTTTACTGAATGCAACAAGCTTTTGAAGGGCCACATTTTTAGCATCTTACTGAGCCTGAATTCATCCATTACTGTTGCCACATATGAGTCAGTTGGTAACATCACAGTGCAGCACTTACATGGTGAGTAGAGACGGATGTGTGCATGAAGAGTCTTGCAACTCTGGGCTGTCACAGGGTTTATGGAATAAATAAATGTATTTAAAGTGCAGTGTCAAAGGTCAGTTTGAGGGGGAACGCCTTAATTAAATCCTCTTAAACCTCCAAGTTTGTAAACTGACACCAAGCTGAGACACGTCTTTGTTTTATAATGAAATGCTGTAAATGGCAGTTAGATGACACACTGCAACAAATAATCTTCATTTTTATTGCATTAGTTTACGTTTTATGTCTCAGGTTTAAACTGGAGCATGCTGGGACAATCCTTCCATTGTTGCAGATGCTGAGTGGCATATTCTTTCATTTTTATATGGAGTGTACCTCAACCCCAAAGGTAGCGGTTTCCTTTTTAATATTCACATCCAAAAGTTAGAATGACAGCAAAGTTGCGCCTTTGCCACAACGATGCTCTGATGTGCCCTTAGCTCGTGAACTTCCTGTCGTCTTCACTTCTGCTGCTTCCTGCTCTTTATTCTCCAAGTGTTAACCACATGGCTGCAGGTTGTGAATTAATGAGCAGGGGTAAAAATACAAAAACAGAGAGAGGAAAAAGAGGGGAAAATGAGAGCAATGTAAAGGCAAAGGGTGAAAGTCAAGTCTTTATGATGTACTCTACAGGGGTGCAGGCGGCGAGTCAGAGAACACAGCACCAGCCTTGGAGCTGGAGAGCTTACACGGGTGCTGCTGAGAACCTGAGAGAGAGAAATGTATTGACTCTCTGGCCCACAGATACCTGCAGCAGAATGAAATGTACTGGAGAGCAGCAGAGTGCAGGTTTCATTCAGCAGTGGCAAATAGTCCATGTTGCTGCCGCGAGCCGTGCAAACGTGCACACACAGGCTGAAATACGGAAAAACAAAACACGCCATCAAAAAACGAATACCTTCTTTTTCAGGCTGCAGATTTGTTGTCACAATTATCTGCTTGTTCCTCCAACATATAGTGGTGTTCCTGAACTTAACTACAGGAACGTTCTCATTTGGGAACCAACAGATCAACAATGTGCATTTTAGGAGGGACGATGGGGTAGAGGTAGATGGGGCTCCTCTGAGACGACTGTTAATCACTCATAAGGTTTGCAAAAGACACGTTGTTCAAATAAAACCTTTCAAATCATTAACTGCACGTTCGAAAGGGCCACTGTGTTGATTTCACGGGTGCAGAGTCCTGCAGCAGCTACAGATGATGACACCAGTATATGCAGTTGTTCGGCTGGCTGTTAAAGGTCACGTAATACATAAATTTATATTGTAATGTAAACTTGCACAGATGACACATTTGGTTGTTTTATGGAGGAGCACAGTGTCGTTTTCAGCGCCACCTGCTGTATGTTTGACCACAGGAAGCAAACGTGTTTTAACAAATGTGGTTTTTGGAAGCTAGGAACAGTTTTTTATTAAGATTTAAGGGATGACAACATTTTTTCCGGCTTTTTCCATACAAAGTTTCGAACTGCTTTTTTTTTCTATAACTAAAAATCGTCTCTTGACTTAAAAGCCTAATCCATCCGACATGGAGGAGAAAGAAATCAGAACAGTCATGAGGTGCTATGTGCATTAATTCTGTCTGTGGTACACTTACAGATGTACAGAAACACACACACACACACACACACACACAGCTTCCATTATCTCTCCCTACCAGCTGTTAGATAGCCCACCTACTGGTTAGGTTGCTCTGGGCATCAACAGCATTTCAGTGGCCTGCAGTGTTTTAGATAGTCCCCACTGGACACTGTAGCAGCACTTTAAACGACCCTCTGTGTGTGGATGCGTGTCCTCATTATCTCCTTCACTTTGATTCCTCCACTTCCGTGAAGCTTCTCTGTCAGAGGATAATTTCTGACACGAGGAGCAAAAGCTTTCATTTCACGCACTCACATATGTAGATGCTCTCGATCTAACTACAAATGTAAAATGCACGCACTTCCTTTAGCTGCTCGCTGGAAAAGTTAAATTAAGCTTTAGTGGGAAAAGGAAACAATGTAGTGGTGATGTGACGACTGAATACGCTAATTACATTTTTCCTGAAATGTCACACTTTAACTTCCTCTCACATAAACACGCACACTGCTAAAAACAATAAAATTCCCAATGTGAGGAAGTGGGAAATTAGTCTCTTTAGCAAGGCCTTAGTAAGGATCATACTTTCCACATGCGAGGAAGGGCCCACTCGCAGGGTCAGAGTGACAGAGAATTTCATCATCACACAGTGAGTGTGAGCTGCCACGTCTGTGTGCCTGCCAGGTTTTTTGTCACCATGTGGACCTGACACCAGAGACTTTCCAGTAAAATGCACCAACTGTACATTCGCTCCGGGTAGCAAACTGCAAGCGAACTTCAAAGAATTATAACGAGGATGAATACTTGGGCATCGTATCTTCAGCTGTCCATGTTCGTGACTGGGCCTCACACAGGGCTAGTAAACTGTTAGTGACCTACTGGCTGCCACCGGTTGCTAGGGGAAATGTATTTTCCCTAACTACCTGCTAGCTGCTACAAGCAATAGTGAAGCTGTAAAAGATGTGATGCAAATCTATGAATGGAGACTTCAGAGTATAAGTCGTCCCCTCTGAAACATGTTGGCTGTAGGGGTAAAGCACAACCTTTATTTTGAAGGGGTACATTTGGGTTTGATTCCACCTTGGCCTGGCCCTCCCTCTGTGGACTTGGCATGTTCTCCTCGTGTCCGCTCACAGTCTAAATCGCCCAGTTGTGAATGTGAGTGTGAATGGTTGTCTGTCTCTGTGTGTTGGCCCTGTGACAGGCTGGTGACCTGTACAGTACAGGTGTACCCCGCCTCTTACCCTGTGTCAGCTGGGATAGGCATGTACCTAAGTACATGTATGGACCGCCACTGCTGGGGACAGTCCTCTACATCAGTAGTTGCCTCTGTCCTGCATCGATACACATTTCTCAATACAGTCTTCCTCATCATCAGATGAAGACTCTGGGGCAAGCAGACAGCTGATCTTTTCTTAGATGGCTCAGATGTTGCTCTCTGCCTCTCACTCTCCCAAAACGGTGCACTGATCAAGCGCCACACCTGAGCCACCGCAACCCGTAGCCATGTGATGTTAGCTCCTGTTGTGAAGGTCTCCTTGAATTCAACAGTGTAAGCTGGCTCATCCTCAGACCTCCATCACTCGTGACAGGCGGCACCACGCTGGCAGCAGGAAACCAGCGTCTCTCAACTTCAGTTATGTACCCAATAGAATAGTGGGGGGGGAGGGGGGGGTCATCTCCAGGGTTTCATCTCAGTGACACGTCCTGTGTGAGTGACTCTCCCAGCGTGGTCTGCCTTTGGCGAGGGGGGAGAGGACTTGGCCAGCAAGTGGTAGTTGAGACTTGACCTGCTACAGTGGAAACTGTTCACATCAACAGCAAATACAAATAACTTGGCTCTTGTCAAAAGAGCCATTTGGCAGAGCTTTAAAGCTGAACCTGCCATTCAAAAGACTCTTTTCTTTATATATATTGAATAGCTAGTGTACATTATAGTTATATTGACAGTTGGGTACTGCGTTCACCTCTTTGGGTTGCATTTGTTTGGATTTTACATGTCTCAGTAGTCCATCGTAGCACTTACAGCTTGATTTGTGGTATTTGCTGCAGTAGTAATGGTTATTTTCCCACATCTGGAAATGATACAGTCTTCACTGCAATCTGTGATTACTGTCATATGTTATGCTTTTACAAATAATGTAGGCCACCATGGAGTCTAATCCATTCATCAAGGATGCAATGAGCATGTGTGAGCCCCGGATTAACCAAACGTGGCTGAGGCACTCAGAGGCTGCAGTGTGAGCTCAGGCAAAGATATTTGTCAAATATGGCCTAAAATCCTTAATTGGCATGTTTACTCTCTGCATACACTTCAGATGAGCTCCCTGTTCGCCATTCAGTATGTTCACATGACATCTGCGATAACAGAGAGCAGCTTCAGATGAAAACCAAGGTCGTCTCCTTTCATTCTTTTGTCTTTGTTCACCTTCGTCATCTTTTCAAACGTGAAAGAGCCACGGTGCCAAACAATTATCGGGAATGACCCTGCATGTGTGCATGTGTGTGCGCACAGGTGTGTGTGAGCGCTTGATTTCAGAAAGAATGTAATATGAACACATTTGTTCCTGTTTTTATTACTGTTACTTTACAGCACAGCGAAGCTCCATTCAAACGGGAAGAAACATGCATTATTCATTACAGGGATCAGTAAGAGGACAGGCAGTGCTGCATCATATTTTGTATTTTTGATGTCTTAAGTATTGTTCTGATTACTGTAGACTCACTCTGAGGTGTAATACACTAGCTTTGTATTACACTGTCCTCGTCCAAGCTGTTCTTTTCCATCTCATTCAGTTTATTGGAGAAGCAGAGAGAAGTGAGAGCGTCAGCCTAAGTGCTCCTTCGTCATCGTGGCCCTTTTAGAAAATTTTACATAGCTGTTTTTAGATAAGGCTGAGAAGGATGGATTCTTGTTTTTCATACAAATGTAATACATTAGGGGGGAAAGTGTGCCTGAGTGTATCCAGAAAGCCTCAGCAGTGACAGATTCAGAGGTAGAGATGGAACATAAAAACACAAGAAAATGAGTTTGTAATGTAAATTGCAGAATGACACATTACAAGACAAAAGCACGCTGTTATTTAACACAAAAAAAGATTGTTGCTACATCTGGGACACAGAAATCATGTGCCCCCCCCCCCTATTGTTCTGCCTCTGCTTCTCTGTGGGGGGGTGTATGATTTAGCTACGTTATCTCCTTCCAGAAGTGGGCGTGGCTGCTTCTCATTCCACCCGATGCTGAAACACCAGCTGTATTGACCTGCCTCTCCTTCCCATCATTCCTCACCACATTGTTACACTACACAAGCGTGCTTTTTAATTCAGTCCTAGTTCGTGTCGCTTATCTGTTGTTTGTTCTTCGTGGTGTTAGAAAGGATATGATATAAATAAAAGAATGTAAATGGGTAAGACTGAAAATAGACAGGCATGCAGCAGATATTTACACCAGTCTGTGTTCACAATATTACACCAATAATAAATAAAAACGTGCTTTAATTGCAGTTAATGCTTTAATGCGTGCTGGGGTGGAAACTGTTTTTTTGTCTTTGTCTCTGATTTTATTATCATCTCCCTGATGGCAGCAAAGCGGATTATGATTTGGGTGTGATGAGTCACACAAAAATGTTTGGGTCTTTCTGAGACAGTGGGTGCTGCGAAGGTCTTCCAGAGTGGGGAGAGGGCACAAGAAAGAGGTGATTTCCTGGGCAAGGCTGGAGCGCTTTCCTGTGTGCAGCTAAAAAGCCACACACAGGGACAGGTCAGTGGGCTCTGACTGAGCAGCGACGGGAGGACACCAGCAGTTTGAGGGGACCTCGTTTTTCCTGAGTGCACCCAGGAAGGTTTAGCTGTGTTCACACCCCAGGTCAGGTCCTCCATGATGTGGATTCCTAAGAAGCAGAAGTCTGAAACCTTCTCCACACAGTCCCTGTTAATGAGGAATGGCTGAGTCACACTTTCCTTCTCCCTGAAGTCCACAATGAGCTCCTTTGTCTTTCTTAAGAAGCAGGGTGTTGTCCCTGCTCTCCCTCATCCCTGTAGGTGGGCTCATTTCCCACTGCCACGCTGTTGTCAGCCTGTAGCCCTGGTGGGGGCAAGTGCTGAGATATAAGGGCCCACTCTAACCTTCTGAGTAGGCAGGTAGAGTTTGGAGGTGTCCAACAGTTTAGATGCCTGTCTGTGAAGGATGGTGGTGTTAAAACCAGAACTAAGCTTAATGAAGAGCAACCATGCTTAACTCCCGTTTCTCCAGATGTGACGATGCAGCAAGCTGGTGTGCATCACACTGGGAGAAATGAATTATAGACCATATATTATCTTAATAATTTGTTCGTCTGCTTTAAGATGCATATGAACTTGACTGACATCCCATCCTTTGCAGTTATAACAGCTTCAACTCTTCTTGGAAGGCTGCTTCCACACACCTATTCAATTAGCAGGACTCTGGAGAACTTAACTGCACACTGAGGAGGTGATTCAGCCATTTGATTCAGGCGTGTTGAAGCAGGGTTGCATCCGAAACCTGCAGGTACACCAGGGGCCCTCGAGGACTGGGATTGAGGACCCCTGGTGTAGAGCTTTAAAAACAAGGCAACGAGTCGCAGGGATTTAACACCTGGTACAGTAGGGGTCGGCCTCTTGGAGGTGGTTGTTGACCCACTATTAAAAATGTGTATCATCACATTATTATGTGTGACAAAAAGAGGTGGGTTTTGTGGTGATTATTGAAAGAGAGCGCTGTGCCACTGCAGCCGTGTGCGCACGCCTGACGGTCACTGGGCTCATTGTAAAGTGTTTCAGTGCTTCCTGTCCTTGAGTCTTTTGCATGAACCATGACAAGTTGATGGTTCAAATTATCACTGTAGATTTACTGTAGGAGGGAGCAACGGAGGTGAACTGATGGATCCACTTTGATTAATGAACATGGACAACATGGACACTTTAGATCCTGCTGAATGTCAGAGATTCTCTATCCTGCATGCTTGCAGCAGACCCTCTGTACTAGAACAGGTTATTAAGAGCACAACCACTTGAGACTCCTTTAACCTTATAACTTTTCATTAAAATTTTTTTCTGATTGCATTTTAAACATCCTTCAAGCTCATTGAAAAGATCAGTGCAGTACCATTTTAAATGGTTACATTTAGTGATTCTCCAAGCCTCACCTCGCTCGGCCCTCCGCTGAGGCAAAGTGAAAGCCACATTGTCCCTTTTTTCACTTTTTGCAATTTAAATTTGGAGAGGAAAATAGCTGTGGGAATGAGAAGGGAACCTGTAAGAGCCTTCAGGTATTTTTGCACACTGGCATTAAAGAAAATACCAAGAGCTTGGAAGGCATGCTGGAATAGGTGTGTGTGTGTGTGTGCATGTGTGTACTTGTAAGGACCATTTTAATTTTCTGACCTTGAAAAGAAGGCAGGTTTCCCTCACTTTGTGACATACCTTGAAATGACTGAGGTTTTGAATTCATTTTAAGGTTCATGTTAGGTTTATGACCGGGCCTTTTATTGCTTTTGGTTTGTGTTAGGGTGACAGGATATGTAACGCAGTGAACCAATAATAGTGGTTACAAAGAAGGCCAAATGTGTGTCAGTCAAGTTGAGGCCAGCTGCTGCTCCAGGCAGAGTTGATGCAGCCAGACAAACCACAGCCAACAGACGGGGAGTAAAAAATGGAGAGACCTGAAATTGACCCATACCTCAGAGCAAAGCTGCAGGTCCTCTCCTCTCATTCGCTGTTTTTTTTTTCTCCCACTAATTCTGACAGAGGCCCCAAAAATCTATCACACCGGCCACAAACAGACGCTCTGACTAACAAACGAGCCCACCTTTGCACAGCTCTTGTCTGGATTCTTTTCATGTGCAAGCACCGTGCCAACTTTGGAGAATTTTTCTCATCTTCCTCTGCTTGTCGAGACATTTAATCCTCAGTGCAGCAACAGTCACAGAAGCTGAACCGAGTTTCTATATTGTTAGTGAAGCTCTGAAAACAAGAGCATCCTTTCAGCTCAGCTCACACTGTATCTACATTATTATTTTAAAAACTCAGCTCCTTCAAAAGAAATCGATAGTCAGCGAAATGTGTGTGATTGTTCACACCACATCAGCCAGTTACACGGCTGTAACATAAAATGAATTAGGAAAGGTTCATATTTTAGGTTTAATTGCACCATGTGTTGAATGTTCTTCAACTTCCAGCTCATCTGTTAGGACAATAACATTCACCACCACTGATTAACTTTAGGGTTCAGCGGCAGCTTGTACGGATGAACCGTGGAGCCAACAGCTGGGAAAACCTTCAGCAATGGTCAAATCAATCATGTGTGTTCTTAGAAAGAAGGTCTGGAACCGGAAAGACGACCAAGGCACAATCATCCTCTTCAGTTCAGAAGAACTGCTTCACCAAGTCGAGAACGCTCCAGCCGAGGTACGTCATTATCAAACTCTGCAATCAAGAGAAGCCGTCAGGGATGGACGTGCAGAGTTCACAGCAGTGTGGAAAGCGTGGTTACGCCCACCAACAGAAAGGCAAAGTGTAAAAGCAACCCAAGAGTTTCTCAAAGCAACAAACAGGATATTTAACAGCCAGCTGGTCTGAACAACAGAGCAGCTTCTGCAGTGAACCACAGACAAACAGCACCTGAAAGTGGCTGCAGTGAAGGTCTGACAGAACATCTGAAGACACCGAGCAGCTTTTAGTAGATAGATGTTGACGGTGAGCTACATTTGAGCCCCTGAAATTTAACTATTTATAAAAATGGCTCTAATTTCTTCCCACTTTATCCAACTAAAGCTGAATGTCTGCACTTGAACTTTACTGTATATTCTCACCCATTTCGGTCTGTGAGAATCCTGTTTGCTATATTGGCATTACACGTTGAATTTTTAAGACAAACCTTTTTTTAATTCTTCACCCAGCTCCAAGCTCAGAAAGCAACACGCAGCTTCTGATGTTTGTTGAAAGGCCTGTGAGAGTGTTTGTTTCCTGCAGAGGGGAAAGGCGAGAGCGAGACAACGCTCATGCTCTCTTTGCACTGACAGATTGTCAGAAAATTCCCACAGTGGGTGTAAAATTTGTAGTTAGAATATCATAATGTGAGAAAACATTTTATATAAAGGTTATTTTGATATCAGGCTCACAAAACCCTACAGCAGGGGGCAGCGATCAGAATTTCATAAAGCCTGAAAGCAGTTCTGAAGGCAGCGGGCCGTCGCTCCTGAATCTGGAGGTGTTTAACATATTGTCTGTTTGAAGTGGAAGTGATCATACATGCTTCTGTTTGTCACAGCTGGATTATTGTAATTGAATCCTGCTGCAACGATTCCCACCAGGTCTGTAATTTCCCTGACTGAACCCCCCAAAGGGATTAATAAAGTTTAATCTGACCTCTTTAAAGCTGAGGGTTCAGTTTAAGAGTCTGGGGTCAGTTTCAGCTCTTCATGGTTTGATGCCTCTCTGAACTTTTCCATCCCTTCATGACTTGTAGGTCTGAGGTCAGCTGATTAATACCTGGTGCTCCCTCAGTCCAGGTGAAAATGGAGATCGAGGTTAAGACCCACCTGTGCTCGCTTGCTTTTACTTGATTTTATGCATTTAAGCAGTTTTTAACTGCTGAATCTTATACTGTAAAGCACTTTTGTTTTTATAAATATGACATAAATATTGATTTACTTACTGAACTATTCTCTGGTGTTCATGTGAAACTCGGATGGCAGCACCGTGTGGTCACCGAATGAAACCTTTTGTCTAATGTTACATTTCAGTAAATATTATTGCAAAATTATTTTTTTCCTCATGCAGGAATTTTAATTACATTTAATTAAATTCACTTAATCAAGCTTTTGCTTTTAATTCTCCTGAATTGTTTTTTCATTGTTTTTCTTGTTTTAATGCTTCAGCTTAATCAGCAGCCTCAGTAACCTGCAGAAGAATTATTTTCAGCATTAAGGAGAGGAAGCACGCAGCTCTTGTATTGTGCCTTACAGTGTCATGATCGAGCTGCATATCGAGTATTTGCAGAAAAGCTGGTAAATTAATTGGAAAAGCCCTTACCTGCTGCGGTTTATGAATAAACAGTAGTATAAAAATGCTCCCTGTGAAAGAACCGACCATTACAGCCTGATGGACTTACTACTTCATACTTTTTCATCTGCTGAAAGATTT